>RWGY01000144.1:0-10673 GCA_007726485.1 Eragrostis curvula
GGGAACAATCCATTACATCAAAACATCAGAACAAGTGAAATCAAGAACTTCCCGCGCCGTTTTGGTGCGTTTTGCACGAAACAGCACTAATGCATGAAAGGGCTACGGAACATCCCAGTTTGCAATCGACCGCAAGTAAACTTATGTTTTTTAGTGTTTTCCTATGGGAACCCTCCAATTACATCAAAACATCATAACGAATGAAAATGAGTGCTTCCCGCGCCGTTTTGGTATGTTACCCCGAAACAACACTAATGCACCAAAACGGATCCGGAACATCCCGGTTTGCATTGTCCGCAAGTAAACTCATGTTTTTCAGTGTTTTCCTATGGGAACATTACATCAAAACATCATAACGAGTGAAAATGAACGCTTCCTGCATCATTTTGCATGAAACAGCACTGATGCACAAAAATGGATCCGGAACATCCCGGTTTGCATCGTCCGCAAGTAAACTCATGTTTTTTAAGAGTTTTCCTATGGGAACAATCCAATTACATCAAAACATCAGAACAAGTGAAATCAAGAACTTCCCGCACCGTTTTGGTGCGTTTTGCACGAAACAGCACTAATGCATGAAAATGGCTACGGAACATCCCAGTTTGCATCGACCGCAAGTAAACTTATGTTTTTGAGTGTTTTCCTATGGGAACCCTCCAATTACATCAAAACATCATAACGAGAGAAAATGAGCGCTTCCCGTGCCGTTTTGGTGCGTTTTGCATGAAACAGCACTAATACTCCAAAACGGCTCCGGAAGATCCCGGTTTGCATCGACCGCAAGTAAACCCATGTTTTTGAGTGTTTTCCTATGGGAACCATCCAATTACATCAAAACATCATAATGAGTGAAAACGAGCGCTTCGCGTGCCGTTTTGGTGTGTTTTGCAGGAAACAGCACTAATGCACCAAAACAGCTCCGGAACATCCCGGTTTGCAGCGACCGCAAGTAAACTCATGTGTTTTGAGTGTTTTCCTATGGGAACCATCCAATTAAATAAAAACATCAGAACGAGTGAAAATGAGTGCTCCCCGCGCCGTTTTGGTACGTTTTCCCCAAAACAACACTAATGCACCAAAACGGATCCGGAACATCCCGGTTTGCATTGTCCGCAAGTAAACTCATGTTTTTCAGTGTTTTCCTATGGAAACAATCCAATTACATCAAAACATCATAACGAGTGAAAATGAGCGCTTCCTGCATCGTTTTGCATGAAACAGCACTGACGCACAAAAACGGCTCCGGAACATCCCGGTTTGCATCGTCCGCAAGTAAACTTATGTTTTTGAGTGTTTTCCTATGGGAATCCTCCAATTACATCAAAACATCATAACGAGTGAAAACGAGCACTTCCCATGCCGTTTTGGTGCGTTTTGCATGAAATAGTACAAATGCACCAAAACGGCCCTGGAACATCCCGGTTTGCATCGACCGCAAGTGAACTCATGTTTTTTAGTGTTTTCCTATGGGAACACTACAATTACTTCAGAACATCATAACGAGTGAAAAGGAGCGCTTCCTGCATCGTTTTGCATGAAACAGCACTGTTGCACAAAAACGGCTCCGGAACATCCCGGTTTGCATCGTCCACAAGTAAACTCATGTTTTTGAGTGTTTTCCTATGGGAACCCTCCAATTACATCGAAACATCATAACGAGTGAAAACGAGCGCTTCCCGTGCCGTTTTTGTGTGTTTTGCAGGAAACAGCACTAATGCACCAAAAAAGCTCCGGAACATCCCGGTTTGCAGCGACCGCAAGTAACTCATGTGTTTCGAGTGTTTTCCTATGGGAACCATCCAATTAAATCAAAACATCAGAACGAGTGAAAATGAGTGCTCCCCGCGCCGTTTTGGTACGTTTTCCCCGAAACAACACAAACGCACAAAAACGGCTCCGGAACATCCCCGTTTGCATCGTCCGCACGTAAACTTTTGTTTTTGAGTGTTTTCCTATGGGAACCCTCCAATTACATCAAAACATCATAAAGAGTGAAAACGAGCACTTCCCATGCCGTTTTGGTGCGTTTTGCATGAAATAGTACTAATGCACCAAAACGGCTCTGGAACATCCCGGTAGGCATCGACCGCAAGTGAACTCATGTTTTTGAGAGTTTTCCTATGGGAACCCTCCAATTACATCAAAACATCATAACGAGTGAAAACGAGCGCTTCCCGTGCCGTTTTGGTGCGTTTTGCATGAAACAGCACTAATGCACCAAAACGGCTCCGGAACATCCCGGTTTGCATCGACTGCAAGTAAACTCATGTTTTTGAGTGTTTTCCTATGGGAACCATCCAATTACATCAAAACATCATAACGAGTGAAAACGAGGGCTTCCCGTGCCGTTTTGGTGTGTTTTGCAGGAACCACCACTAATGCACCAAAACGGCTCCGGAACATCCCGGTTTGCATCGACCGCAAGTAAACTCATGCTTTCGAGTCTTTTCCTATGGGAATCATCCAATTACATCAAAACATCATAACGAATGAAAATGAGTGCTTCCCGCGCCGTTTTGGTATGTTACCCCGAAACAACACTAATGCACCAAAACGGATCCGGAACATCCCGGTTTGCATTGTCCGCAAGTAAACTCATGTTTTTCAGTGTTTTCCTATGGGAACATTACATCAAAACATCATAACGAGTGAAAATGAACGCTTCCTGCATCATTTTGCATGAAACAGCACTGATGCACAAAAATTGATCCGGAACATCCCGGTTTGCATCGTCCGCAAGTAAACTCATGTTTTTGAGAGTTTTCCTATGGGAACAATCCAATTACATCAAAACATCAGAACAAGTGAAATCAAGAACTTCCCGCGCCGTTTTGGTGCGTTTTGCACGAAACAGCACTAATGCATGAAAATGGCTACGGAACATCCCAGTTTGCATCGACCGCAAGTAAACTTATGTTTTTTAGTGTTTTCCTATGGGAACCCTCCAATTACATCAAAACATCATAACGAATGAAAATGAGTGCTTCCCGCGCCGTTTTGGTATGTTACCCCGAAACAACACTAATGCACCAAAACGGATCCGGAACATCCCGGTTTGCATTGTCCGCAAGTAAACTCATGTTTTTCAGTGTTTTCCTATGGGAACATTACATCAAAACATCATAACGAGTGAAAATGAACGCTTCCTGCATCATTTTGCATGAAACAGCACTGATGCACAAAAATGGATCCGGAACATCCCGGTTTGCATCGTCCGCAAGTAAACTCATGTTTTTTAAGAGTTTTCCTATGGGAACAATCCAATTACATCAAAACATCAGAACAAGTGAAATCAAGAACTTCCCGCACCGTTTTGGTGCGTTTTGCACGAAACAGCACTAATGCATGAAAATGGCTACGGAACATCCCAGTTTGCATCGACCGCAAGTAAACTTATGTTTTTGAGTGTTTTCCTATGGGAACCCTCCAATTACATCAAAACATCATAACGAGAGAAAATGAGCGCTTCCCGTGCCGTTTTGGTGCGTTTTGCATGAAACAGCACTAATACTCCAAAACGGCTCCGGAAGATCCCGGTTTGCATCGACCGCAAGTAAACCCATGTTTTTGAGTGTTTTCCTATGGGAACCATCCAATTACATCAAAACATCATAATGAGTGAAAACGAGCGCTTCGCGTGCCGTTTTGGTGTGTTTTGCAGGAAACAGCACTAATGCACCAAAACAGCTCCGGAACATCCCGGTTTGCAGCGACCGCAAGTAAACTCATGTGTTTTGAGTGTTTTCCTATGGGAACCATCCAATTAAATAAAAACATCAGAACGAGTGAAAATGAGTGCTCCCCGCGCCGTTTTGGTACGTTTTCCCCAAAACAACACTAATGCACCAAAACGGATCCGGAACATCCCGGTTTGCATTGTCCGCAAGTAAACTCATGTTTTTCAGTGTTTTCCTATGGAAACAATCCAATTACATCAAAACATCATAACGAGTGAAAATGAGCGCTTCCTGCATCGTTTTGCATGAAACAGCACTGACGCACAAAAACGGCTCCGGAACATCCCGGTTTGCATCGTCCGCAAGTAAACTTATGTTTTTGAGTGTTTTCCTATGGGAATCCTCCAATTACATCAAAACATCATAACGAGTGAAAACGAGCACTTCCCATGCCGTTTTGGTGCGTTTTGCATGAAATAGTACAAATGCACCAAAACGGCCCTGGAACATCCCGGTTTGCATCGACCGCAAGTGAACTCATGTTTTTTAGTGTTTTCCTATGGGAACACTACAATTACTTCAGAACATCATAACGAGTGAAAAGGAGCGCTTCCTGCATCGTTTTGCATGAAACAGCACTGTTGCACAAAAACGGCTCCGGAACATCCCGGTTTGCATCGTCCACAAGTAAACTCATGTTTTTGAGTGTTTTCCTATGGGAACCCTCCAATTACATCGAAACATCATAACGAGTGAAAACGAGCGCTTCCCGTGCCGTTTTTGTGTGTTTTGCAGGAAACAGCACTAATGCACCAAAAAAGCTCCGGAACATCCCGGTTTGCAGCGACCGCAAGTAACTCATGTGTTTCGAGTGTTTTCCTATGGGAACCATCCAATTAAATCAAAACATCAGAACGAGTGAAAATGAGTGCTCCCCGCGCCGTTTTGGTACGTTTTCCCCGAAACAACACAAACGCACAAAAACGGCTCCGGAACATCCCCGTTTGCATCGTCCGCACGTAAACTTTTGTTTTTGAGTGTTTTCCTATGGGAACCCTCCAATTACATCAAAACATCATAAAGAGTGAAAACGAGCACTTCCCATGCCGTTTTGGTGCGTTTTGCATGAAATAGTACTAATGCACCAAAACGGCTCTGGAACATCCCGGTAGGCATCGACCGCAAGTGAACTCATGTTTTTGAGAGTTTTCCTATGGGAACCCTCCAATTACATCAAAACATCATAACGAGTGAAAACGAGCGCTTCCCGTGCCGTTTTGGTGCGTTTTGCATGAAACAGCACTAATGCACCAAAACGGCTCCGGAACATCCCGGTTTGCATCGACTGCAAGTAAACTCATGTTTTTGAGTAGTTTTCCTATGGGAACCATCCAATTACATCAAAACATCATAACGAGTGAAAACGAGGGCTTCCCGTGCCGTTTTGGTGTGTTTTGCAGGAACCACCACTAATGCACCAAAACGGCTCCGGAACATCCCGGTTTGCATCGACCGCAAGTAAACTCATGCTTTCGAGTGTTTTCCTATGGGAATCATCCAATTACATCAAAACATCATAACGAATGAAAATGAGTGCTTCCCGCGCCGTTTTGGTATGTTACCCCGAAACAACACTAATGCACCAAAACGGATCCGGAACATCCCGGTTTGCATTGTCCGCAAGTAAACTCATGTTTTTCAGTGTTTTCCTATGGGAACATTACATCAAAACATCATAACGAGTGAAAATGAACGCTTCCTGCATCATTTTGCATGAAACAGCACTGATGCACAAAAATTGATCCGGAACATCCCGGTTTGCATCGTCCGCAAGTAAACTCATGTTTTTGAGAGTTTTCCTATGGGAACAATCCAATTACATCAAAACATCAGAACAAGTGAAATCAAGAACTTCCCGCGCCGTTTTGGTGCGTTTTGCACGAAACAGCACTAATGCATGAAAGTGGCTACGGAACATCCCAGTTTGCATCGACCGCAAGTAAACTTATGTTTTTTAGTGTTTTCCTATGGGAACCCTCCAATTACATCAAAACATCATAACGAATGAAAATGAGTGCTTCCCGCGCCGTTTTGGTATGTTACCCCGAAACAACCCTAATGCACCAAAACGGATCCGGAACATCCCGGTTTGCATTGTCCGCAAGTAAACTCATGTTTTTCAGTGTTTTCCTATGGGAACATTACATCAAAACATCATAACGAGTGAAAATGAACGCTTCCTGCATCATTTTGCATGAAACAGCACTGATGCACAAAAATGGATCCGGAACATCCCGGTTTGCATCGTCCGCAAGTAAACTCATGTTTTTTAAGAGTTTTCCTATGGGAACAATCCAATTACATCAAAACATCAGAACAAGTGAAATCAAGAACTTCCCGCACCGTTTTGGTGCGTTTTGCACGAAACAGCACTAATGCATGAAAATGGCTACGGAACATCCCAGTTTGCATCGACCGCAAGTAAACTTATGTTTTTGAGTGTTTTCCTATGGGAACCATCCAATTACATCAAAACATCATAATGAGTGAAAACGAGCGCTTCCCGTGCCGTTTTGGTGTGTTTTGCAGGAAACAGCACTAATGCACCAAAACAGCTCCGGAACATCCCGGTTTGCAGCGACCGCAAGTAAACTCATGTGTTTTGAGTGTTTTCCTATGGGAACCATCCAATTAAATAAAAACATCAGAACGAGTGAAAATGAGTGCTCCCCGCGCCGTTTTGGTACGTTTTCCCCAAAACAACACTAATGCACCAAAACGGATCCGGAACATCCCGGTTTGCATTGTCCGCAAGTAAACTCATGTTTTTCAGTGTTTTCCTATGGAAACAATCCAATTACATCAAAACATCATAACGAGTGAAAATGAGCGCTTCCTGCATCGTTTTGCATGAAACAGCACTGACGCACAAAAACGGCTCCGGAACATCCCGGTTTGCATCGTCCGCAAGTAAACTTATGTTTTTGAGTGTTTTCCTATGGGAATCCTCCAATTACATCAAAACATCATAACGAGTGAAAACGAGCACTTCCCATGCCGTTTTGGTGCGTTTTGCATGAAATAGTACAAATGCACCAAAACGGCCCTGGAACATCCCGGTTTGCATCGACCGCAAGTGAACTCATGTTTTTTAGTGTTTTCCTATGGGAACACTACAATTACTTCAGAACATCATAACGAGTGAAAAGGAGCGCTTCCTGCATCGTTTTGCATGAAACAGCACTGTTGCACAAAAACGGCTCCGGAACATCCCGGTTTGCATCGTCCACAAGTAAACTCATGTTTTTGAGTGTTTTCCTATGGGAACCCTCCAATTACATCGAAACATCATAACGAGTGAAAACGAGCGCTTCCCGTGCCGTTTTTGTGTGTTTTGCAGGAAACAGCACTAATGCACCAAAAAAGCTCCGGAACATCCCGGTTTGCAGCGACCGCAAGTAACTCATGTGTTTCGAGTGTTTTCCTATGGGAACCATCCAATTAAATCAAAACATCAGAACGAGTGAAAATGAGTGCTCCCCGCGCCGTTTTGGTACGTTTTCCCCGAAACAACACAAACGCACAAAAACGGCTCCGGAACATCCCCGTTTGCATCGTCCGCACGTAAACTTTTGTTTTTGAGTGTTTTCCTATGGGAACCCTCCAATTACATCAAAACATCATAAAGAGTGAAAACGAGCACTTCCCATGCCGTTTTGGTGCGTTTTGCATGAAATAGTACTAATGCACCAAAACGGCTCTGGAACATCCCGGTAGGCATCGACCGCAAGTGAACTCATGTTTTTGAGAGTTTTCCTATGGGAACCCTCCAATTACATCAAAACATCATAACGAGTGAAAACGAGCGCTTCCCGTGCCGTTTTGGTGCGTTTTGCATGAAACAGCACTAATGCACCAAAACGGCTCCGGAACATCCCGGTTTGCATCGACTGCAAGTAAACTCATGTTTTTGAGAGTTTTCCTATGGGAACCATCCAATTACATCAAAACATCATAACGAGTGAAAACGAGGGCTTCCCGTGCCGTTTTGGTGTGTTTTGCAGGAACCACCACTAATGCACCAAAACGGCTCCGGAACATCCCGGTTTGCATCGACCGCAAGTAAACTCATGCTTTCGAGTCTTTTCCTATGGGAATCATCCAATTACATCAAAACATCATAACGAATGAAAATGAGTGCTTCCCGCGCCGTTTTGGTATGTTACCCCGAAACAACACTAATGCACCAAAACGGATCCGGAACATCCCGGTTTGCATTGTCCGCAAGTAAACTCATGTTTTTCAGTGTTTTCCTATGGGAACATTACATCAAAACATCATAACGAGTGAAAATGAACGCTTCCTGCATCATTTTGCACGAAACAGCACTGATGCACAAAAATTGATCCGGAACATCCCGGTTTGCATCGTCCGCAAGTAAACTCATGTTTTTGAGAGTTTTCCTATGGGAACAATCCAATTACATCAAAACATCAGAACAAGTGAAATCAAGAACTTCCCGCGCCGTTTTGGTGCGTTTTGCACGAAACAGCACTAATGCATGAAAGTGGCTACGGAACATCCCAGTTTGCATCGACCGCAAGTAAACTTATGTTTTTTAGTGTTTTCCTATGGGAACCCTCCAATTACATCAAAACATCATAACGAATGAAAATGAGTGCTTCCCGCGCCGTTTTGGTATGTTACCCCGAAACAACCCTAATGCACCAAAACGGATCCGGAACATCCCGGTTTGCATTGTCCGCAAGTAAACTCATGTTTTTCAGTGTTTTCCTATGGGAACATTACATCAAAACATCATAACGAGTGAAAATGAACGCTTCCTGCATCATTTTGCATGAAACAGCACTGATGCACAAAAATGGATCCGGAACATCCCGGTTTGCATCGTCCGCAAGTAAACTCATGTTTTTTAAGAGTTTTCCTATGGGAACAATCCAATTACATCAAAACATCAGAACAAGTGAAATCAAGAACTTCCCGCACCGTTTTGGTGCGTTTTGCACGAAACAGCACTAATGCATGAAAATGGCTACGGAACATCCCAGTTTGCATCGACCGCAAGTAAACTTATGTTTTTGAGTGTTTTCCTATGGGAACCCTCCAATTACATCAAAACATCATAACGAGAGAAAATGAGCGCTTCCCGTGCCGTTTTGGTGCGTTTTGCATGAAACAGCACTAATACTCCAAAACGGCTCCGGAAGATCCCGGTTTGCATCGACCGCAAGTAAACCCATGTTTTTGAGTGTTTTCCTATGGGAACCATCCAATTACATCAAAACATCATAATGAGTGAAAACGAGCGCTTCGCGTGCCGTTTTGGTGTGTTTTGCAGGAAACAGCACTAATGCACCAAAACAGCTCCGGAACATCCCGGTTTGCAGCGACCGCAAGTAAACTCATGTGTTTTGAGTGTTTTCCTATGGGAACCATCCAATTAAATAAAAACATCAGAACGAGTGAAAATGAGTGCTCCCCGCGCCGTTTTGGTACGTTTTCCCCAAAACAACACTAATGCACCAAAACGGATCCGGAACATCCCGGTTTGCATTGTCCGCAAGTAAACTCATGTTTTTCAGTGTTTTCCTATGGAAACAATCCAATTACATCAAAACATCATAACGAGTGAAAATGAGCGCTTCCTGCATCGTTTTGCATGAAACAGCACTGACGCACAAAAACGGCTCCGGAACATCCCGGTTTGCATCGTCCGCAAGTAAACTTATGTTTTTGAGTGTTTTCCTATGGGAATCCTCCAATTACATCAAAACATCATAACGAGTGAAAACGAGCACTTCCCATGCCGTTTTGGTGCGTTTTGCATGAAATAGTACAAATGCACCAAAACGGCCCTGGAACATCCCGGTTTGCATCGACCGCAAGTGAACTCATGTTTTTTAGTGTTTTCCTATGGGAACACTACAATTACTTCAGAACATCATAACGAGTGAAAAGGAGCGCTTCCTGCATCGTTTTGCATGAAACAGCACTGTTGCACAAAAACGGCTCCGGAACATCCCGGTTTGCATCGTCCACAAGTAAACTCATGTTTTTGAGTGTTTTCCTATGGGAACCCTCCAATTACATCGAAACATCATAACGAGTGAAAACGAGCGCTTCCCGTGCCGTTTTTGTGTGTTTTGCAGGAAACAGCACTAATGCACCAAAAAAGCTCCGGAACATCCCGGTTTGCAGCGACCGCAAGTAACTCATGTGTTTCGAGTGTTTTCCTATGGGAACCATCCAATTAAATCAAAACATCAGAACGAGTGAAAATGAGTGCTCCCCGCGCCGTTTTGGTACGTTTTCCCCGAAACAACACAAACGCACAAAAACGGCTCCGGAACATCCCCGTTTGCATCGTCCGCACGTAAACTTTTGTTTTTGAGTGTTTTCCTATGGGAACCCTCCAATTACATCAAAACATCATAAAGAGTGAAAACGAGCACTTCCCATGCCGTTTTGGTGCGTTTTGCATGAAATAGTACTAATGCACCAAAACGGCTCTGGAACATCCCGGTAGGCATCGACCGCAAGTGAACTCATGTTTTTGAGAGTTTTCCTATGGGAACCCTCCAATTACATCAAAACATCATAACGAGTGAAAACGAGCGCTTCCCGTGCCGTTTTGGTGCGTTTTGCATGAAACAGCACTAATGCACCAAAACGGCTCCGGAACATCCCGGTTTGCATCGACTGCAAGTAAACTCATGTTTTTGAGAGTTTTCCTATGGGAACCATCCAATTACATCAAAACATCATAACGAGTGAAAACGAGGGCTTCCCGTGCCGTTTTGGTGTGTTTTGCAGGAACCACCACTAATGCACCAAAACGGCTCCGGAACATCCCGGTTTGCATCGACCGCAAGTAAACTCATGCTTTCGAGTGTTTTCCTATGGGAATCATCCAATTACATCAAAACATCATAACGAATGAAAATGAGTGCTTCCCGCGCCGTTTTGGTATGTTAC
>RWGY01000145.1:0-44873 GCA_007726485.1 Eragrostis curvula
TTTTTCATATTGGAAAAAAAAAAGCACGATATAGTCTAACTTTTCCGATTAACAGTTTTTTGGAAGGGGGAATAACATATTATATGAGAACACTTCAGGTGCTCCCGCGGGTTGCCGTGTGTTGGGGAAAGGGATCCCTGATAGGTCAAGCGAAGCCCCCAAGGTGAGGTGATGTGATTGTCCTATCCCGATATAGCGAAGCCTTCCGGATGTGTTCTGACGCCTTTCGTCCTTGGCGAAGCCCCCTGTACTGTTTGCGGATGCTGTACGAAGACGAGAGCCCAGACTGTGTCCTCGGGTCTCTCTCGATGCTGTTCGGCGAAGCCCTCTCTTTGCCCGCGGTGCCAGGCGAAGAGTGCTGAGATGACAAAGTTTTGGGAACAGTGTAAATGATGTATTTGGTTCGTGGCCCGAAAACTGATGTCTTTACAGTGGGGTCTGGCCATATTTATAGACTTGAACCTAGTATTACATTTAGAGATATTTAGTTACACCCTTCGATTGTCTTCATGTCGCATCTTTACCCTTCGCTTATCGAGGCTCTGAGCCCTGACAACATCATAGCCCTTTGCTTATTGCGGTTTTGTTCCTGGCCAACGTCGTAGACCTTCGCTTGTCCAGTTCCGACTCCCCATGTCTTCGCCGACCCCTTCGCTTATCATAGAATCGTAGCCCTCTTCCCAACACCGTGCTCCCGTGCTACCATTCACTGTTGCACAAAAAATAAACATTGAAAAATTGCAACAAAAATATGACTGGATAGATCATGTCATCTTCTACCATCATGCAAAATTTGATATGCAACGGATACTTGTGCAAAGTGCAACAAAAAAGTGAAATCAGGCCTGCAATAGTAATGGATTGTGGGTGCAACATGAACAGTACAACCCGCAACTATTCCGTCCATGATTTCTCTTTTTCGTTTCTCCTTGCATAAATATCCACTGCACCTCAAATTTTGCATGATGCTAGAAGATTGCATCCTCTATCTATTCATATTTTTGTTGCATTTTTTTGTTGCATATGTTGGGTGCTACAATATTTGGGAGCACGGGAGCACCACAAGAGGCGGTAGCACCTGAAGTTTTCTCCATATTATATCACTTCATCATAATATAAAAGTTCAACAATAGAAGTCAATGAATAAAATCCTAGCACATGAATATTTATATTGAACCCTAATTTTATACTAAACATAAAAGTAGCATAAACTCCTCCACTTAAACCCCCCACTACTTTTCGTGTAGACTTTAGTAGTTAGTTTGGGAGTTAGCTTAGCCTCGAAATTTTGGAGTTCTCTTCAGAACCTTTGGTATAAGCTCCAACAATGCAAGGATTTCTATGTTTAGTTCAAAACAAATATTTTCATGTTTGACTCCCTATAGTCAAAAAATCATAAAAAGTAATACCATAAAACAGGGTCACAACAACCTTTTCCTTGACGAATGTCTTTTAATTTGGGAAAAAGAAGCAGTGTAAAGTAGTAGCTGAACAAACTAAATCTTATAATAAAATCCTATACATAAATATTTTTATACAATCCTATGATTTTAGACTAGTATCCATTGAAAACTATAAAAACTGCACATCCACAAATTCTTTTTGCCTCGCCCTGTGTGACCACGTTGCTCTGTTTCGCTCTGCTTTTTCGAGAGAATCCGGACGCTAACACTTCACCAACCTCGCTGTCCGCCGGTGATTGCCCAACTAACCATGCTGCGCCACGATGAGGTCGTTCGGCGAGAGGGTGCCGGAATTGTCGGCGTCAAGCTTGTCGAACTCCTCCAGGAACTCGGCGATCTCCTCCTGGCTGATCTTCCCGAGCTCCTTAAGCTTATACAGCACAAAGTCCGCGGCGCCGACGCGGCTGTCGCCGTCGACGTCGGCCGCCTCGAGGTCCGTGGTGGTGGTCCGCCGCGTGAGCACCCACCTTGCCAGCGCCCGCCGCCGCCGCTCCGTGCACAGCTCGGCCGCGTACAGGAAGAAGAGCGCCACCACCACGGTGCTCACGGTGATCCACGCCGCCGCGAACGCGCGCCCGGGAACGGAGGCGAAGCTCCGGTCGCCGTAACCCAGAGTCGTCACGGTGGCGCACACGCAGTAGAAGGCATCGACGGGCCGCATCCCCTCGACTTCCACCAGGAACGCCGTGCCGGCGGCGAGCGACGCGGCGAGGAGGGCCGCCGAGGTGTAGAGCTTGTACCGGACCTTGTTGGCCTCCATGGCGCGCAGCGTCCTCGCGCGGTCGGCGTCGCGGAGGTGCAGCGCGCGGAAGAGGATCGCCTCCTGCTTCTCCACGAGGTAATCGGCGGCCTTGCTAAGGAACGTGCCCACGAGCGCCACGCCGGCGAAGGCGAACGCGCAGGCGAGCAGCTTGGCGGCGCCGCTGGCCGGGACGAGGTCGCCGTAGCCGACGGTCGTCATGGTCACCACGCAGAAGTAAAGCGCGTCCAGCACGCGGCTGCCCGTGCGGTCGCCGGACATGTGGTCCATGGCGAGGTAGAAGGTGGTGGTTCCGGCGGCGAGGTAGGCGAGCAGGAGGACGCCGACGAGCCGGAAGCTCGGACGCGTGCCCCCGAGCATCTCCTTGGGCGACACCGGCTTTTCGGCGGCGCTCCGGCCATGGTGTCTCGTGTTTTCACTTGTGGGAGGAGAATCTTGCATCGCGTCGGAGGAAGGCGCCGTCCGGCAGCGTCGGAACCTCCTCGGCGGCGGCGGCGACTTCTTCTGGGTGGCGTCCGGAGGGTGGCCGTCCTGTAACAGGGGCCGTTTGATGCTGTTCTCCGCCATTTTTTCCTGGAATTTACCGGCGGACAATGGAGAGGAGACGAAAGCGTTTATCTGAACTTTCAGAGTCTGTGCACGAGTAGTAAAACTCACACCTGCCAATCAGTGAGTGAGGCTCTGTTACTGCGATTGCGATATGAACAGACAATAGACAAGAGCCGTCCTCTTATGGCTCCACCTGTTCTGCTACCTGTCAACCTCCAGCGCCACACTCTAGATGGTTGTGGACGTCTTAGATTAGATTACCTCTGTTTTTAATTATATGATATTGGTTAGTTCAAAAATAAGCTAACTAAAGTTATATTAAAAAAGAATGGAGGGAGTACCTGGTGACAGTGGTGAGTGTACGAGAGAGGATTTGAAACGCCAGTCTGCTTTTTTTTTCTCTTTTTGCGAATGGTGAAACGTCAGTCTGTATATGAACCGTGCAATCTAATACTACTAATAAAGTTGATTTCTTTTATCACATGTCACTCTATGTAAACAACTTTACGGCCAATTTGCTAATAACCAAAATACCAAACCTTGGTTTTCATTTACTTGACAACTTTGATCATTACTATAATTAGCAAATAACCTACATATAAACCAAGTTACCAACACTCGTTTCAATTTGCAGCCCAAGTAGGTAGGGCTGGGCATTCGGTTAACCCGGTTAATTGAGGTCGGTTAATACGGTTAAGAAGAATTTCGGTTAATGAAAATTAGCAACCGTTTTGGTACCGAAAATTTGATTAACCGCATGTTTCAGATCACCGAAAATTTTCCTATTAAGAGGAGATCAAAACCAAATTAAGAGAAATCAAGCCGTCGCCCGCCATCCTCGCACCGCCCGTGCAGCAGCGCCGCTGCGCATGTCGCGTCGCAGGCCAACAGCTTGTGCAGCCGCGCCGCCGCGTGTGTCGCGTCGCTCGCAGGCCAGCAGGAGCAGCTCGCGCAGCCGCGCACCTTGCCCGCCCGGCCTTGCGCATTGTGTCGCAGCTGGTGCAGGCACGCAGAAGCAGCGCCACCTGCCGCACTTGCGCGCGTCGCGCCGCCTCCAGTTGCAGCTGGCTGGATGGGGAATAGAGATATGCTAGAGTTCAACAAAGGATTGGGATTTTATATATGGGCCGGCGGGCTGTTGTAAGGATTGTGACTTGGGCCTTGTTTCTGTGGGCTGCAAGGCAGGCTGGGTTGAAAGTTTGGTTAGTTCGGCCTGTTTGGTTAACAACACCAAGAAACCGAATTAATCACGATTAACTGGATTTAACAGATTCATCAACCGAAATAATCGCAGTTAACCGAAATTAGCAAAAAAATTAGGTATTTCAATGCGGTTAATTTCGGTTATTGGTTTTCGGTTTAACTGTGCCCACCCCTAAGCCTAAGCAGCCGTACCTAGTGCGTCACACATGAGATGGTTTATAGGATGTCCGTGAGCGAGGGAGACAAAAAAATACATCAATTGTTTTCATATTCTGTAGCTTTAATTCTAACACCATCGCTCAAATGGATTAAATATTGGTACATATATTGAAGACAATTTTTTTAAGGGGGCAGAAAATGTTATTTGAACATTAACTCTGACACTGTCAAAGGCTGGGCATGCATAGTACTGATTCGAGTTTTTTTTTTTTTTTAGAACATAGTACTGATTCGAGTTGTTTGCTATAGTTGGAGCATGTATATTTTTGGGCCCAGATCCACGTCGAGGCCCATGGGCTGGTTCGTTGCCAGGAGCAGTAGCAGAGGGCGTGAAGTTGTACAAGAGTCAAGAGTCCGCCGCCGCCGCTGCAATCAATCTGGCCGTCGCCGCGGCAATGGCGACAGATTACCATGGATCAGATCCTATACGGTGGTCGACGGTGGACGTACCATCTGCGTCTCGTTCGAAAGAATCTCCTACTGCTTTGACACGGCGAGCCGCGAATGGAGGAAGGTCGGCGACTGGGTGCTGCCCTTCCACAACAGAGCCGAGTACGTCCCCGATCTCGACACATGGATCGGCTTCAAATGGATGGGTCACTCCTCACGCGAGCTCCACGAGCACCTGTGCGTCTCGGACCTCTCCGCCATTGACGCTCACCATGCTCCAACGTTGCACCATGTGTGGGAAGAGCTCAGCCTGCTAAATGAGGAGAAGTCGATTGTGCTAAACAAGCGGTACCCGTCCATACTCCCCTCCGTTGTCCTCGAGAGAAGAAGATACTGGTCGCCAAGAAGGCGAGACCTGGTGAACCTAGGCTTCGGTAAGTTCTGCGTCGCCAGGGTCTTTCAAGTCATGCAAAGTGAATCACTGGAGAACGAATACGACGACATGTATGACGGAAAGCTCGCTGTGTTCACGGGCGTGGAGAGGTAGTTCGCACTGACGACGGTGAAGGGGGGCTCTGGATGGTCAAACACAAGTCCAAATGTTACAAGTTTGCCGGCGATGGACTTTTTTCTTGTAGAGATGAAATCTTGTGGGTGCTCTGAATCTGAACGAACAATAGCCAGGTAGATTTCCCATGCGGATAAAAGTAGAGTTATTTTACACAGCCTTATCTAGTGTGTAGTGTATGAGGGAACGATCGTAAAATGTGACTCTATAGAACTAAAATAATCTGTTTTGTAAACATTATCAGCAATATTGAATCCACCCATGCAGTTGTGCAGCTTTCTTTACTCTAGTCCTGGGTGAAGCTATAAGCTGGAACCCTCCGTTTTAAAATACAAGTAATTATAGCTTTCGCTCCAAGGGATTATTAATTCATATTGAGTCAGCAGTTCTGATTTTTTAATACGATTTGCTTTACAAAATTTTAGCAGTTGTTATTTCTCACTTGCGGAAAGTTCATTCTTTTATATAATGTTTAATAAAGTTCACATTCATTTGCTAGCTGTGTTCACCGGCATGGCGATAGTTCGCACTTACGACGATAGAGAAGAGAGGCTCTGGATGGTCAAACACAAGTCCAAATGTTACAAGTTCGCGGGCGATGGACTTCACACTCTTGTAGGGATGAAATCCTGTGGGTGCTCTGAATCTGAATGAACAATAGCCAAGTTGATTTCCCATGCGGATAAAAGTGGACTTATTTCACAGCCTTATCTTGTGTGCAGTATGACAAATTCATCCTAAAATGAAGCTATTTAGAACTAAAATAATCTGATTTGTAAAAAGTTCATTTTTTTAGATAATATTAGATAAAGTTCATATTCGTTACTAACTGTCTATATCTCCCAACGCGGTCATGTTTCCGCATCTCCCAACGTGGTATAAAAAATATTCAGTCGTTGGATTAGAAAGGAAAGGTAAAGATTAATATGACAAGGACTCGGTAAAAAAAATATCTGCCGCTCCAGAGTCTAGACTCTTCTACTCTCATCGAAGAGACAATGGAGATAACGTCGGCGGTCTGCCCCACGACCACGAGGCCACGACGCTCACGGCTCATCTCGATCTGCTTGCCTCTCGAAGCCGATGAGGCGCCAACTTCAATTCTGAAGTAAAGCAAAGGTACCAGCGCTCATGAAAGGATAGTCCGGGAGGGTACGGCGGAGGCAAAGGGTAATTGGTGGTGGCCGCCGCCGCAACGATAATGGTGGCGCGCCGATATCGCTTCTATCCCATGCTTTTCCAGAGACCGCAGGAAAGGACAATCTGGCTACCTTGGCTATTCTATGGGGATTGACCGGAGCCGTTGCAAGACCGTAGCATTTGGACGGATAAGACGAAGTGCTACATGCCCGCAGACTGAATCTCCATCTGCCTCCGTTGCTACACAAATTCAATGCCTGCCGGAGGCGGCGTGGAGAGGATGGAGCCGGGGCTGTTGCGGTGCACGGTGGCCTCGTTCCTCTCCATGCTTTTTTCATGCCATTGGTGTGCCACTTCGTCGCGCATCGAATCCTGGTGATTCTGATGATCTCTCGATGGACACGTTTTTCTTATGTTGTGTATAGATGTAGGTTTGGTCGTGTGTAGTGTGCGTTGAGGTTTATCAAATGGTTGTATGCACACGAACAGAAACTACATTTGTACTCAGATTTGAGAGGTTAAAAAAAAAATCAATGCCTGCCTGGTCCCTGCCCACAGCGTTTGGCCGGAGACCTCCTTGGTTTGGACCAAGCTGCCGCCAGATCAGCGAAGACAAAATTGTACTGCGCGCCTCCTGCTACCGATTGAGCTCCTCCAGGCTTTTATCTGCAGGGGCTCGCACACGGGTGTAGCAGTCTACAAGCAGCGGATGCAGAAGCTGTATAATGGCCGTTCAGTAGTCCTAATTTGCAGAGCAAATCATAACACACAAATGTAGTATAAGTAAGGCCACGCTAACACAAAGAATGAGATATTAACACTGGTTGGATTAACTATCACTTCACTTGTCTGTTTTCCTTCCTCGTCACTGTTGTAAGAATTGTTTTGATAAACAGAAATAAACATGTCTCCTTAATTTTTACAAACATATTTATATTAGCAGTGTTGTAATGTAATCTTTTTGTTCATTTCGATAAAATAAATCACACTTTAACAAGAAAGTTGAATAGCTAAAATGAGCCGTCGCAATCTACAAACTACAAAGCATACTTTCATATAAATGACTAATCTTACAAACTGAGAAGAGTATTATTCAATATGGTAAATGAAATTTCAGCCACTTCTAGATAATTTTGTTCAGATTACAAATTTTGTACAGGTCTATATATCTAATGTTGTTCAGATGAGAATACGGATTTTTAGACTTTGGGCCTGGCCATGCTGTTTTTCATCCTTCGTTTGAGGCTGTTGTTTTCCCCCTGGTATATGTTATATCCTTCAAACCATAGGTGTTTGTGTACATCTATTACGCACATATGAGCAAAAGCACCTATATTTCAGTTGTGAAATTAGCTTGCTTCTGATGTATATTTTTCATATATGGATCTTGCATCTTATTTGACTCTTTTGTACTGTCACTTGGCCTGGAAGCAAAAGGAAAGAACCTGGGCAACGAGAAGGTCATCGATGGCTCGATGCTATTGCTCAGCAACTGTGATGAAAGATTTTAAAAGAAAATGGTGTGCTCCTTTGAAACTGAATTTGAATGACGAAGTGGAGATATGCTTCATTAACCCACCTGCTATTAGTCAATGAATAGTATAATGCTATCGAGGCTGCTGAGATGGTTTCGCTGGAAAGGATTTTCAATGCGCGCTCCTTGGCCATAATGAATAGTATAATGCTATCGAGGCTGCATTTGAAGACCCTCTGCCAAGAACTATATCAAGCTAAACTTGATTTCTTTTACAGGCCATCAGATTTAATTCATTGCAACTAAAAGACCAACAGAATCTTTATGGGCCATTTGTGCCAGGTACTTGGTCATAATACGCATCATGACCATAATAGATGCACATGCCTCTCAATTCCATTCATGCCAATATTTAAACTGGCTCACACACACATGACGAGTGTGCAAGACGTCCTCTATCAGCAGCAGAGCCACCGTCGTTATTGGAGGCTTGTTAATTACGGAAGTAGGATACCATATTGACCTTCGAGATGTAGGGTGTGCTATTGCTTTGCATTTTATTTTGCAGGATTGTAGGGGGTCTATGCGCTTGGAGCCGCACAGATTTTATGACTACGTTGGATTTCTGGTCACGTTCAGTTCCCAGGTCGTCACGACTACGTTAGAACCAACTTGTACGTCAGTTAATGATGTTAGTGCAGTCAACATATGTTAGCGTACATTAGGAATGCTGGAGTGAAAAAGTTGTGACAATAATAGTTCGTCCAGGTTGCAGCTGCCAGCATCATAGGTAGTGTTATTACGATACAGTTTCTCATGCATGCGTGTGGGGTACTCTTGCCTTACGTATCCGTCGTATCTTGTGGACTTGCCACCATATTTCGTTCTACTACCTTGGAGTGCGTGTAGCTCATTGATTTCCTTTTGAACAGGGACAAAGTATCCAAATAAACCTCAACTCTGCGCCCCCCCCCCCCCCCCCCCCCCCCCCCCGCGAACAGGACTAAGAATCCAAATAAACCTCAACTCTTCCGGTCTTTTGATATAACCATAGAACAAGTGGTCTATTTTTACATATATGGTACTACTTTCATCATTTTGAAAATTCATGGTGCTAATTAAGCTCTGTTTGTATCCTCTAACCAGCTAGCCAGCTAAAAGTTTAGCCACCCCCTGTTTGCATGGATGCCGGGCTAATAGTCCCTGACTAACAAACAAAATGACACGATCGAGTTTGCTTTTCTCCTGAGTTTAGTCAAGTTTAAGAGGGTTGAGGTCGTTACTAGGCTAAACATTAGGAGGTGGGTTGGCTAATGTTTAGTCACACTTTTGGATTCAAATTGGTTAAACTTTAGTCAGCTAATGTTTAGGAAGTGAATCCAAACAGGGCCTTTTTCTCGTTGCTAAACTATAAAAAAATAGTAAAGGTAGGTAAAAGTAAAAAATTAGAAGGGCCTCCACTGCTATTCATCTAAAAAATAACATGTAATTAAAAAAATTAAAATGTCAAATATATTTTTGAAAAGTTGTTATCTCAGGATAATTAACCTTGGTTATCACGACTCCTTCATTGAAATCATTTCCAAATCATAGTACTTGTGCTTGCACTATAGGTTGGTCGCCACTAACCGATATTGCGGGCTTTTCTCCACTTAAAAGGTTACATACGACGATCGTTTTCTTCTAGTGTACAGTACTTGACACAATGGTAATTGTTTTTGCTATTAACTATATTCATAACTTAATTGGCCACTTATGTGGTCTCAAATATAAAGGTTTAATTTTGAACTATAATGCTGTAGACATAAGCAAGAGCTATGATTTTCATAGAAATCTGTCCCAATTCAGCTCCATCTTTAGTTGGGATGCATTTAATATCTCACAATACTGAATAAATATTCTTAAAATTACATCAAGTTATGGAGCTTTTCCTATTACAATTCAACGCAAGCAGTCTTCTTGTATCCCAATTCATGATTTATTCTACAACCTTCAGATGAATGTATGTATGTTATGCATAGCATATGTGGATAGATATGTAGATATTAGGGTTTCCCATTTGCTTGTTCATGCAACCGGGTAGGATGATTGCTTGCCAATGCCGCATGCGCCGGCGCCCATCTGAAGCCTCATGTAGCCTCCCTCACCCCAGGTTTCGCCCCACTGGTTCTTGAGCAGCCAGTACTGGGTGCCATCCTCTGCCGTGCCATACCCGATCGCCGTCACCGCATGGTCCAAGTTCTCGCCGCATCCGTCCGCGGTCATGACGCCGCCGTGGTAGAACTGGAAGTTGCTCGAGCTCCCGTCAATTCCCACGGAGACCGGCTGGTTTGCAACGGCCGAGGCAAGAGCATTCTCGTCTCCGCTTGGCACATCCTGGTAGCCGCTGATCGTGACGGCCGGCTGGACGGACTCGCACATGGCCTGCTGTGCGGTGTAAGTGTAGGCATCCTCAGTGGTGATTCCACCATTGCCGATGATGTACTGGAAGGCGTTGTCCATTAATCCGCCGTTGCAGCCATTGTTCCCGTTGGTTGAGCAGTCAAGGAGCTGCTGCTCCGACAGAGACACCAGCTGCCCTGTTGTGATCTGGTGGAGGCCCTCAATGGCCGCCACAGCAGAGAAAGCCCAGCAGCAACCTGCAGATTGTACATGGGTCAAGAATGCTACGAATCAATTTGTGTACAATTACGTGCGAAGAGATTAGTTACGTACCACATTGGCCTTGGTTCTTGATACCAGTCACAGCGCCTTTCTTCCTCCAGTCAACATTCTGGTTGTCGTCCGACAGGGTAACATTCGCGTACTTGAAACCAAGCAATTGCTTGGCCCCAGATGGCACGGGCTTGAATCCAGTGTACATGGCCGTGAACTCATCCCTAGTAATGTCGGCGAATTTGTTCACGGCCAGGGTGTACTTCTTATCCCCGGCGGCATTCGACCTGTGAATAAAATCAACGTTTGCCTTGAATACCTTGAACCGCCGTGCCTTCTCGGCCTCATCCTTGTAGGTGCGGCCATGCTCCTCCATCCACTTCTCATGCGTTGCCTTCATCGCCTCCTCACCGTAGCCATGGGTGGACAGATCCCGGGCCTCAACGGCGATGCGGTCCATCACGGTTATGATGGTTAGCAGAATTAGCGCCGTCGTGAGTAGAGACTTGTTGCCAAAGTAGGACACCATGGTAGTCTGCTTCGAGTTCCTATTTTATGTGTGAAGATGTGTGGTGTGTGCTATTGCTGTGCATTTCATTTGTGGGGGGTTATAGGTGGTATATATAGATAAAAGGCAAGGAGCTGCACAGATTGCATAGACCACCTTGGATTGCTGGCCACGTTCAGAGCCCAGGCCGTTAGGACGTTAGAACCAACTTGTACGTCAGTTAATGTTAGTATAGTCAACATAAGTCGGCACATTACGTACGAACGATAGAATGAAAGTGTTCACACAATAGTTAGTCTAGATTCCAGCTGCGAGCAACATACGTAGAGCCGTTACGATAGAAAATCTCATGCATGCGTGATGGATTCTCTTGCCATATATACGTATGTGTCGTATCTTGTGGACCTGTCACAATATTTCGTCCTACCTTGGAGTGCGTAGCACCTTGATTACCTACTTAGCAGCCATGATCGTCAGACCTAGTATAGTATCATCTTGGTTCTACGACCAATCTTCCACCCGAGAAAAGGACGAGAAATCAAAATAAATTCCAGTCTTCTTCCGTTTTGATAATACTGTAGGATAGCTGTATTATGAAAATCATTCTGTGTTTGTAAAGAGGTTCTAAACATGAAGATAAATCACTAGTGTTTCTAAATATAGAAAAGCCTTTGAAATTCTCAAATTGTGTTTATTCAGTTTATAATATTATATAAGATACTTTTTAAATTGCACTAATATATTTTTGAAAGGGTTCAATTTTCCAAATGACTGCAAACTTCTGAACGCATAGTGTTAAAACATGGGATGCTTACACGCACTTATTAACACTCCATAAATAAATTCATTTCCAAACTACATAATACTTGTGCATGCACTACGTGGGTCGTCTGGAACCTATATTGCAGATTTATCCAATTTATTTTTAGTTTACCTGATGATTAATGTCTTTTATTATGCAGTGCAATTTGATTAATTGTCTACATGACTCAGACATGCTCCTGCACCACCCTATGCGATGAGGCAGTTAAAACAGACCATATTGTATAAAAAAGACCCTATTTGGGGGATTTTATATGACCTCCGATAGAAATGGTTACGATGGTGAGCACAATTAGAGGCTTGCTGCCAGTGAAGAACGCCATGTTAGCTACCTTGGAGTAATTTGGTTTACGTGTGAAGCTTGCTTGCATGTGTTGTTGATGTGCGTGCGGTTTAGTGGCAGTATACAAATGGTTTGTGTAGAAAGTCTGGTGCGGAAGTGCCGAACTGAACTGTTAAAGTCCGTTGGATTGCTGGCCACGTTCAATGCCATGGTTGTCACGATGGCAGCACCAACTTATACGTCGGATGTTAGAATTTTGATGCAGTCAAGGGTCGGAACATTACGAAAGCAAAGTTCACTCCATGAAAGCTAAGTGTGCACACGCATTCCTCCACTTCTGCTCCTAAAGCTACGTAAGTAGTGCCGTTCGGATTGAGATTCTCATACATTCTTGACAAGTTGATTCTTGAGCGATTCCGTTGGTTTACGTATATATCGTGTGTCGTTGAATCTCAAATTGTTTCAGTCCACCTTGGAGTGCGTAGAACATTGATTACATGCTGACAAGCTTGGATCGTCCAACACGGTAATGATTCCAGCCTGTTCGTTTCGCTGCAGCTGCGGCTGCGGCTGCAGAAAAATAACTGCGAACACTGTAACTGCTGCTGAAAACAATGTAGCTGCTGCTGAAGAAATAACTGCGAACATTGTAGCTGCTGCAAAGCAGCCGCTCATCTTGATTCTCGAACCTAACATCTATCCAAATTATTTTGACGCTTTTACCGGTGGTTTGGTACTATCATAAGTTCATAACACAACCGATAGGTACATACTATGTTTTAATAATACTTCAAAAGGCTGACATGGCCACTAGCCCGTACCTGCCCAGAACTCTCATGATATATGACGTGTCTTTTCCACCAAACTATAGGGGTTTTTTTTTTTCTGAGACACACCACCCTTTTATTAACAAGCACTGAAATATTACCAACATCATCTGGTGGCGCTACCAACCACACATGCCAACCCAAGCAATTATAAATCGAATTTCATGCAAGGGCACATGCACGTCGACATTTGACAGGATGCCTTCGTGAACAAAATCCACCTTCACAAAGCATATCGCTCTGGCCTTATCTCTTGAATGATATGGCCATACCGGCCCAAGTGCCTTGGATATTCTTGATCACCGTCGAGCAGTCACTAGCCATCCGAAGTATTCGACATGTCGTCATCTTTTCCGGTGGGGTCCGAAATATGATCAACAGAAAGAGTACAAATGAAATTCCGTCCTTGACCACATTCGCAAGTCCAAATTGTCTTATTTATATATGCAATCATGATGTTTTATTGACTTGAAAAACTTTCTTGTGAAATTATGTTTAAACTTTATAGAAAGAAATCAAATTATGTTCATTAAAATTCCCAAAATTTCATGTTTATTGGTGACCTTTGAAATTTTTCTCTTCCCGAATTTTTTTTTTCTAGGCTCCACGTCGCTGGGCTGGCGGAGCTTCAAAGCGGCACAGTGAAACCAGCGATGGCTGCTTTCATTTGGGCTAAGACAAAAATGCCATTAGTCCATCTGTTCAAGCATTGCACAGCAATATATCAACATCTCTGTGTATCCCTATTTGTAAATCAAAGATAAAGGAATGCAAAATACATACCTCTGCAGCTGCAGGTCAGTGTTGAGAGATGGGGAAGAAGGGCTGCCCTCAGAACACCAGGCAAACCAGGAAAAGATCTGTGGCGGCTCAATCCTCTGCAAACAAGCAATTGCCAGTGGCGGCTCAATCCTCTGCAAACCGAGCAATGGCAGGTGGTGGCTCAATCCTCTGCAAAACCGAGCAATGGTAGGTACCCAGGTTACAGACGCAACAATTGCAGGTGCTTGGGAGGTAGCATGGCAAGCTTAGATGCTCTAGCAAATGGATTTACCTCCCTTGCCGGGCGTATACGCAGCACATCAGGAGTCAACGTCGGCGCCGCCAGCGTCGCGGGCCATGGGCGGCGGTGGCCGAATCTTGCCCAAGTCTGTAGATCTCGTCTGTTATGTCAAAGGGTACCAGCACGAATGAGAGTACTAATTAAAAAAACTCCCATAGCTTGCACGTTCAGACAACTAGCGCAGTGGTAAGGCACAAGCTTCCGTTAGTGAGGTTGCTTGTTCGAATCTTGATAGGGGCGCATTGCTTTTTTTTATAAATAACGCTAGCGAAGCCAACCTTTCACAGGGTTCCACATGCAAGTGAATGAATTACAGTTACAGGTGGACCTAAGCTAATGTGTGGGACTGTTGGTGAATCCGGGTCCCACACGCCAGTGAAATATGTCAAGTACTTACAAGTGGGTCCCAATATGTGGACTATGCACTTACATATGACAGGTGGGTCCAATGGCTCGGACACAAGAGGCTCAGGACGAAACTTCAATTATGGTTCCCACGTCAGCCATTTCGTGACGATTCTCAGTTCCAGGTTATGACGAAATTTGAATTGTCACGCGCTCAGTAGTCAATCTATGACGATTCTGGTTTCCAATTCATGACGGCATATTGGAATTCGTCACAAAAGACATTGCACAATTTGGAGGCCTCGTGGGCCCCGCAGCGATCCATGACGAATATTTTAGTCCGTCACAGAACGTGCAGTGATCCATGACGAATGCGTCCAGATCGTCACAGAATGCTGGTATCTATGACGCTCGCATAAAACGTCATCCCAGGATCGTCATGGATCAACACATTTGTTGTAGTGAAAAGACATGCCTTCCTGCTTGCTTGCTTGAGGGGGCTTATGCGAGAGGCTCAAGCCACACACACGCTGCTCTGCTTCACGCGATTTGAGGCAGTGCTAATGGTCTCGTCGATGTCGGCCGTCGGGGAATTTGCAGTTGGAAATAGTTTTGAGCGATTTGAGGCAGTGCTAATAGGTTTGAGCGATTTGGGAGAGGGACAGCGGGATGGCTTCGGGTGGAAGATTAATTCCATCGGCAGAACCGTGTCGAGACTCTAGCGAACATGAACAGGCTTCCGCCTTCACCGAGTTTTTGGGCTGCTCTTGGTTTTGGGCTGTCCTGGGCCTTTTCTATAGTCTATATGAATTGAGAATTGGGGGCCCCAAATATTTGAGGGCCCTGTTCCGTCGGCCATATAGGCCTTGCTAAGCGACGGGCCTGATCAAGCATCTATTGCGTCCTCTCGTCCCCGCTGGACGCTGTAGACCTGTGGCGTCCGTGTTTACAGTGACCCACCTATGAGGCCCAACTGTGACTGCTAAATCTGATTAACCACAGCGCTGCCTGCCTTCGATTTCCTTGCACGCACTTGCCACTTGCGATTCTCGTCTTAGCATATCATGTCAGCGTCGAACACTTTCTGCCCGCGACGCATTGTTTTTGAGGATGCCTCATCGCTGGCAGAAAGCTTCAAATTAAACGGTTCTATTAAACTGAAGCACGCTCCTAGTTTTAACGGCTTATTTCAATGTATCAAACTGCTGGCTGCTGCAAACCATACAGGCTTGGCGAAGCTAGAGTTCCTAACACCCGAGTGCACACCTTGCTTAACAGGCCTTTGCAGCAGCTAAGTGGTGCACATTTTTTGCCTAAGGTTATGCACATAAGGTATAAATTAGATGATTATAACTGAAATTCGCTTGAGACCCTGGTGCCAGTGCACCACGGTAGCCTCACCTGGCTTCGCCAGCCTACAGGAGAAACAGAAACAATGGATGAACTCATATTGCCGGTTCAGCGGTTCTAATCACACACATAAATGAACTGTGCATTCTATCCATTTCTAAATTCTTATCCACAACGTGAAAGGGGTCTTAGCTTAGCGGTTAAGGCATCCGAATAACACCTTTGAGGTCCTGGGTTCGACTTCCGGTGGGAGCGAATTTTCTAGGATTTAACGGCATTTGTGCTTTCAGCGGTAGGCGACGTGGCCGTCGACAGCGAGGCGCCAGTGGTGACTTCGGGAATCTGAAGAATTTGCCGGCTCAGTCTTCGAAGATGCTCATAGGGGTAGGGTTTGCGTATGTACGTTCATAGGGGTGAGTGTGCGTGCGTTGTGAGTGTCTGAGTTGTACTGTGTAATTTCTAAAAAAAAAAAAATTCTTATCCACAACGAGAAGGCATGAATCCAAGCAGCGATCTCACTTAATGATTATGGTTTAGGGCTCTAGCTAATTGACTTGGGATGAAACACAGCGAGGGCTGTGAATGAACGAGAGGTCATAGGACGGCGAGGGCTGTGAATGAACGAGAGGTCATAGGACCTGTAAAGTGAGGGAGTCGTGCCCAGGTTCTGGAGCGCAGCAGGTCCACGGCGTTCTACGGGGACGAGCGGACGCAACAGACCCTTGGCGTCCTGCTTATGATTGAAAATAGAAGGTCCGCATGCCTAATTCCGGAAAACCAGCGCCATGCATGCTTAACTTTAAAAATATCGGTTGCGCTGCTAAACAAGCAAATTGGCCTCTGTGTCACGTTGTGGCCCATAGAACACGGTGTTCTCCAACAGAAAACTGCTTACAGATCATAAAAATACATGTGCATCGTGCTCAAATCCAGAAATACTAGTCTGCATGTCCTCAAAAGCAAAAAAATCGGTAAACTCAACTACATTAGGGATATATTAAAATGGAAAAAAGAGCGAAGGAAAAAAGGATATCCATGGCCTCATCAGGATCAGGAGGCAACGCTCAACATCTAACAGTACTTTTCAATAGCTAAATATTCCCTTTAAACCTCACGATTGCCAAGATACTGTCTCCAGCTCGAGAAATGCTAGAGTTATGTAAAGAGTTACGCACCATCCTAATCAGAGCCTACGTGCCTGGGCCCACTGCTCTAATCGACTAGCCAAATTATTATCTCTGGTAGGATCTCGCGCCGCTAGATCCAAGGCTCTTTGCACCGCATCGGGATATTTGCGGCAGCACAGAAGTCGCCGGTGAGCGGAGCTGCCATTCAGAAGCAGGAGCTGCGTTCCACGGCGCTTCATGCATCAGGGTAGCTACAGAGCTTTGAGTATCCACGGAACGGCGGGCATCTAGAGCCGCATGACGGCAAGGATCATGTCAGGCAAGCACAGACTCATGATTTGAATAGCCAAGTCATGCAGATGTCTGATCTATTGTCTCACGGAAACACTAGTATCAACACAAGCAAATAATCATTTCAGCTTAATTTTTTAGCACCGATGCCTAAATTTATCGCTGGAATGTAAAAAACTGAATCGTATTAGAAGAATAATTTGGTGATATGGAACACATAGCTCTATACTTGAATCTATTGCTGCATTCATGTTTGTTCATAAAGAATGTATGTTGTACCTTCATTCATACTCTTGTTCAATTTTATTGTTGATTAATCGAAGCATTTTAGGGGATTCGAGGTCTAGGGTTAGGAGAGAAGAGGAGACTGTAGGAAGAACAGAATGGGGAAGAAACTGGATCGATACATCCCGATCCTTCCTCAGGTCTTTCTCTTATTTTATCATCTTTTTACAATTAACTCCCTACTATCTTCTGTAATTACAACAAGACACACCAACACTCCCCCTCAAGATGGGGCAAATACATTATATAGGCCCATCTTGCTACAAAATGCAGAAAAGATTTTCTCTAGAAGTCCTTTTGTCAAAACATCAGCTATCTGACTAGCAGAGTTTACATATGGTAAACAAATTATTCCTCTATCAAGCTTCTCTTTGATAAAGTGACGGTCAATCTCGATGTGCTTGGTTCTATCATGCTGCACTGGGTTGTTGGCTATATCAATAGCAGCATTGTTGTCACAATACAACATTAACGGTTTACTCTTGAATAGCCGCAATTCCATTAGAAGGATCCGCAACCATAGTAATTCACACACACCATGAGCCATAGAGCGAAATTCAGCTTCAACAGTAGACCTTGCAACCACACTTTGTTTTTTGCTTCACCAAGAGACCAAGTTACCCTCCAACAAAGGTACAATATCCAGAAGTTGAACGTGGATCATCCAATGAGCCAGCCCAATCAGCATCAGTATAACATTCAACTTGCAAGTCTCCTTGGCGAGTCTATAAAAGTCCTTTCCCTGTACAACCTTTAAGATATAACAAGATCTGATGCACGGCATCCGTATGACATGATTTGGGATTATGCATATATTGGCTTACCACACTCACCGCAAATGCAATGTCGGGTCGTGTGTGAGAAAGATAGATAAGTCTCCCAACCAGCCTTTGATAATTCTCACGATTCACTGGATTCCCAACATCTTTGCTCAAACGATTATTTTGTTCAATAGGAGTGACTGCAGGCCGACAACCAAGCATGCCGGTTTCCTTTAACAAATCCAGGATGATGTGGACGCGTGTGGGTTTGGCGCGGATCTTTCGGTGAGAGGTGGGGGATAACTTCGATTTGGATGGAGAGACGTTCACGGCCCGACTACAACCAGCAAGGATGCGCCTTAGCGACCGATACACCAACTCCAGCGGTTGTTCACGATCTTGTGGAGCACGATCAACCATACCATGAGGGTAATTCCTGCAAGCAATCGAAGAATAAGCAAGAACAAGATAAACAAGTAACTGAACTCACAAAGGTGGGGTTCCGAATCAAGTAGAACGGATGCTCTAGTCGACACACGCGTCTACAAGGAAGTAGCCTTGGCTAAACTTACAATTAATCAAAACCCAAACTGAAAGTGGCGGCTATGAGGGGTATATGAGAGGGTGGAGGACGACCAGGACATGGTGGGGGTCGTGCGTCAACCCTAGGACGCGCCCCTATTGGGCTCCACTTGATACACGGCCCATTGGACCAAAACCGGACAGAAAAAGCTTTCTGTAGTAAGTTGACGATTGCGCGTGACTCCGGATAGATATCGACGTGAGACCAGATCCGTTGGAAAATAGACTTTATAAGCTTTCCATGAAGTCCAAGATCACACCAATCGGAGTCCGTATGAAGTCGTGGCAGTCGTCTCAATTTGGTGCTTTTCTGCAGTCCGAATCCAGCTTTTCAAAACGTGTTGGATTTGATCTCTTTCCTTCCTTCGGCCAGAGCCGACGTGATGGCCTTGTGAGGGACGATGAGAATACTTTGATTTGGTCCCCAATCAACTTCTTTGGTCCTCCAGGTCTTCCATGTGCGTCCGGCACTTTCCTTAATCCACGTAAGCAATTCTGAAAATGATATTGAACACACATCATGGTGCAGCATCAATTCATCAAATGTAGTAAACATAATTATGATATATAATTGATTCATCTTTTGCTCAAAAGCCATTAATATGGTCGTATCCGAGCCGGTCATGTCCTCATCATTCTCCCTTTCTTGACTGCAAACCGTCCTCGGTTTGACATCATGGTTGAAATTCAGGCATAAAATTTTATCATGTTCACTCAAATATAATTCTTGAACTTCCAACATATTACATTGCAGCAAGCATTGCTCCCATTCTTGAAAATTGACCTGCAACTTGTATTCAATAGAAGGGAAACTATATATGGTGTTGTTAGCTTGAATGCAAGTCATCATTTGGTCACTTGAAGACTCCATTAATGGTGTTTTCAGATCTGAACAAATATACACTCTATGCACCATGTATTTATTGAGTTTATCATATTTGCCAATTGCATAAAAAGAACAATATTTAAAACATTGCAACCCAGATTTCTGAAATAAATCCTCCCCTAAACGATTCAAGTCACAAAGAAAATCAAATTCGATATAACCAAAACAATTCGAAGAAGAAACAATTTTCAGCTCTTGTTCTTTACTATCAATGCAATGAAAACGTCTAATTTCAGCATGTTTATCATGAGCAGCAGATATAAGTGAAGCACTTTCATGCACAAGTTGTGTTGTAGATATAAGTGAAGCATCATTACACAACTCTTCTTTGTCACAAACTACAATATAATCATCTTGTAACAAAGGAAATTCAGCAGTAGGTTCCACTAATGATTGCTCTAAACTAGCATGAGTAGTGGATATATTCAGCACCAAAGAAATAGATTCACATCGAGGCAAAGTTAGAGCAAGTGCCTCTTCATTAACATGTTCGGTTTCAGCACAAACCAACATACCTTTTTCTTCCACTTCCTTTGATGGGTGTTCAACCAAATCATTATTATTCTGCCCAATATTAGTCAAAGTAGAAAACGGAACAGCGGGCAACACTTCAGTTTTACAAGCATTTGAAGACAATAAAATATGTTGTTCAGCTTTGAGTGCAAGATAAAACAAGAGAGAGACATGGCTACAAGTTTTAGAACTGAGCATTGTTCTAATTTCAGAATTAAGCCCTCTCATGAACCTATTCATGACATCTTCTTGAGAACCATCAAATCCACCAAATATGATACAAATTTTGAACTCATGGTAATATTGTTTTACAGTTCTACTACCCTGTTTCAAATAGTCTAATCTGACAAGCAATTTGTCAACATGATATTCAGAAATAAAAGCATCTCTAAAATGAAGTTTGAAATCTTGCCAAGATTGTGGAACTTTGTTGCGCCTACAAATTCGTTTCCATTCATTCAATGCATTTTCAGTCAAAACACTAGAAGAAATATAAATCTTTTCTTCCTCAGACAAATCATGGTCATCAAATTTATTCTCTACTTTCAGTTCCCAATCAATATATGCTCTAGCATTAAAGGACTCACCATTATACGAATGCAAGTGCCGAATGATGTCCTCAATGTTGAGATGCAACATGGATGGCTCCAAAATCTCCGTGTCACCTGCCATGATTATTAGAAAGCAAGAAACACACACACAATAATATGTCTGCTCCTATATATCAGATAGAATTATGTGGCTGGTGTAATTCTCTCACTCTCAACCTGTTCAAACAAGGTCTTACAAGTTCTTACCTTGCTCTACAGGAGGTGATGGCAGCCAACAAGTCAGCAACCCTGGGAAGAAAATGTATCGGTGCTGCAGCAACAATCTGTCAAGCTATAGTCGGGTATGTGGAGCTCTAGGTGGGCTCAAAGTAATGCACAAGGAAATACTAGCACCACATTAGTATAAAGCAAGTTGAGTAGTTGTTCAACGGTGGTACAATGCTGGTCCTAGCCTAGACCGTGCTAGAGACGCAAGCCTAGACACAAAGGAAGCCATAAAGCACACACTGAACACAAGAAGAAACACACAAAAAAAATTCAGCCCCTTTCTTTTCTTTCTTCTTTGCTTTTCTTTTTTTTTTATTTTCTATTCCTCTTTTTTTTTCACTTTCTTTTTGTTTTCTTTCCCCTTTTTTTTTCAGGCCAAGCTCAGAAACTGATTACATGCACAAAAGAACAGAATTAATCACACAAATGTTTCTCAAAGAGAACAGAGATATAGCAGCAAAAGGACTCTGCAGTAAAACAGCGATTGCGAGCAACTCCGAACAGATATTGATGTGTGACCAGCACCACTAGAAACTAGACTTGATAAGCTTTCCGTGAAGCACTAGAACACCCCAATCGGAGTTAGTATGCGGTCGTGGTGGCCGTCGCAAGTTGGTACTGTTTCGCAGTCCGAACTGCTCGTGACAAGAACTCGAAACTCTAAAGGACTAAAACTAAGACCAGCAAGTTGACACGAACCGATGCAACCAAAAACTCAACAAGCCCTAACTAAGCAGCAGTAGCAAAAGGCTCAAAAGGTTTATAGGATTATGGCAAACTAATCAACTTTTTTTTTTTAGACTTTTTCTGGACTATAGGGAAATAAAAACAACGAAGAACGGTAAGTCTCTCACCGATAAACCTTGCTCAGATTACCAAATGATGTGGACGTGTGTGGGTTTGGCGCGGATCTTTCAGTGAGAGGTGGGGGATAACTTCGATTTGGATGGAGAGACGTTCACGGCCCGATTACAACCAGCAAGGATGCGCCTTAGCGACCGATACAACAACTCCAGCGGTTGTTCACGATCTTATGGAGCACGATCAACCATACCACGAGGGTAATTCCTGCAAGCAATCGAAGAACAAGAAGAACAAGATAAACAAGTAACTGAACTCACAAAGGTGGGGTTCCGAATCAAGTAGAACGGATGGTCTAGTCGACAGACGCTTCTACAAGGAAGTAGCCTTGGCTAAACATACAATTAATCAAAACCCAAACTGAAAGTGGCGGCTATGAGGGGTATATGAGAGGGTGGAGGATGACCAGGACGTGGTGGGGGTCGTGTGTCAACCCTAGGACGCGCCCCTATTGGGCTCAACTTGATACACGGCCCATTGGACCAAAACCGGACAGAAAAAGCTTTCTGTAGTAAGTTGACGATTGCGCGCGACTCTGGATAGATATCGACGTGAGGCCAGATCCATTGGAAAATAGACTTTATAAGATTTCCATGAAGTCCAAGATCACGCCAATCGGAGTCCGTATGAAGTCGTGGCAGTCGTCTAAATTTGGTGCTTTTCTGCAGTCCGAATCTAGCTTTCCAAAACGTGTTGGATTTGATCTCTTTCCTTCCTTCGGCCAGAGCCGACGTGATGGCCTTGTGAGGGACGATGAGAATACTTTGATTTGGTTCCCAATCAACTTCTTTGGTCCTCCAGGTCTTCCATGTGTGTTCGGCACTTTCCTTAATCCACGTAAGCAATTCTGAAAATGATATTGAACACACATCTTGGTGCAGCATCAATTCATCAAATGTAGTAAACATAATTCTAATATAGAATTGATTCACCTTTTGCTCAAAAGCCATTAATATGGTCATATCCGAGCCGGTCATGTCCTCATCACAGGACATACTTTTGTTGGCACAAAATTAAAAATACCCTTAGGACCACGAGAGATCTCAATTCCAAGGAAGTACCTCAGCTGTCCTAAATCTTTCACTTCAAACTCTTGTGCAAGATATTTCTTCAATGCTAAAATCTCAAAGGGGTCATCTCCAGTAATTACTATGTCATCCACATACACTATTAGAATTGTTACCTTATTTGCAGCATGCTTATAAAAGAGTGTATGATCAGCATTACTTTGAACATAACCTCTTTTCAGCATTGATTGTCTAAATCGATCAAACCAAGCCCTTGGTGATTGCTTTAACCCATATAAAGATTGATGCAACCGCAACCCCTTCCCTTTAGTTTGATTTGTTTCAAAGCCTGGTGGGATGTCCATATATACTTCTTCATGAAGATCGCCATGAAAAAATGCATTTTTTACATCGAGTTGATAGATATCCTAATCTAAATTAACTGCACAAGATATAAGCGTTCTTACCGAATTCATTTTTGCCACAGGTGCAAAAGTCTCATCATAATCTATCCCATAAGTTTGTGTGTATCCTTTGGCAACAAGACGAGCCTTGTATCTATCCACTTTACCATCAGGCGTATGCTTAATAGTGAACACCCACTTACACCCTACAGGATGCTTACCTGGTGGTAGATCTACAAGCTCCCAAGTTTTGTTTTTTTTTCCAAAGCTCTCATCTCTTCAAGCATTGCTTCCTTCCACTTTGGATCCTCTTTAGCTGATTTCCAGTTTGTAGGTATAGACGTAGAATTTAAAGAGGCAATAAAACTTTGAAAGAATGGGTTGCAATTTTGTAGGAAATGAAGTTGGCAATATCAAATTTGTACCCAACACAATCCTTAAGTCGAGCTGGAACATCAATGGTTCTACTGGACTTTCTCAAAGCAATAGGGAGATTATTTGTAGGTGTAGGTGGAGGTTGAGTAGATAATTGATTATCAACAGGATCAGAAGGAATAACAGGACTAAGGAATGGAGAACTAGTACCTGGATCCTCGTGCATATTGGACTCTATTTTTTGAGAAGGTAAATTGTTATGAGCGTCTCCATGGCAAGGATTGTTATCTCTGTTGTTCTCCCCCTGACTTGGATGAGAGTTATCACTATGAGAGACACCTGAAGTAGGAACAAGGATAGAGCCCACAGGAATTCCTCCACTGCTACTCTCCCCCTCTTGTTGCACTTCAGGTGGGGATAGAGCATTCCCAGTATCATTGGTTGGGCCATAGAAAGATTCATATTCACGAAATGTTACATCCATACTAACAAATAAACGATGCTCAGATGGACACCAACACCTATAACCTTTTTGTGCAGGAGAATAGCCAACAAACACACATTTGACAGCTCGAGAATCAAGTTTTCGAACATTATTTCGATATTCATGAACAAAGCACACACATCCAAAAACTTTTGGAGAGACAACAAATTCAGTTGAATTCAATAACAACTGAGCAGGGGACTTGCTATCAAGAACACGAAGAGGCATGCGATTTATAAGATATGCAGCAGTCTTTATTGCCTCTCCCCAAAGAAACTTAGGGACATTCATAGTAAACAATAAAGATCGAGCAACTTCAAGCAAATGTCGGTTTTACGTTCTGCAACACCATTTTGTTCTGGAGTGTTAACACAGGTAGTTTGATGTTCAATGCCATTTACAGTTAGAAATTGCTCAAACTCCTGGTTAACATACTCAGTACCGTTGTCAGAACGTAAAATCTTCACAGTATCACCAAACTTATTCTTGATAAAAGCACACAACTCTTTAAAGACCAAAAAAACATCACTTTTATGTTTCAGTAAATAAAGCCAAGTGTAACGACTAAAACCATCAATAAAAGTGACAAACCATCGATGTCTAGAAATAGATTGCACCTCACATGGCCCCCATACATCAGAGTGGATAATATCAAATGGTTTGTGACTCCTCAATCCCAAACTAGGATAAGGAACCCTCGTATGTTTAGCAAACTCACAAGCATCACATATAAGAAACTCCTTAGGACATGAGTTAAAAATGGAAGGATAAATATGAGACATAGTAGCAAAAGAGGGATGTCCAAGCCTCCGATGAAGAAGTAACAATTCTTGACATGGAGACATCTTGATAATAGAGTCCATTACTCCCTTCATCAAGATAATAGAGTCCATTACGCACAGTCCCAGTCCCAAGAATTCTCCCTGTCCTTAGCTCCTGAAAAGCACAATGAGAAGGATCAAACCAACCTCGACAATTGAAAGATTTTGTAATGGAGCTAACAGACAACAAGTTAACTAGAAAATTGGGAACATGTAAAACTGATTATAGGGATAAGGTGTTGGATTTTAGGGATTTGAGGTCTAGGGTTAGGAGAGAAGAGGAGACTGTAGGAAGAACAGAATGGGGAAGAAACTGGATCGATACATCCCGATCCTTCCTCTGGTCTTTCTCTTATTTTATCATCTTTTTACAATTAACTCCCTACTATCTTTTGTAATTACAACAAGACACACTAACACTCCCCCTCAAGATGGGGCAAATACATTATATAGTCCCATCTTGCAACAAAATGCAGAAAATGTTTTCTCTAGAAGTCCTTTTGTCAAAACATCAGCTATCTAACTAGCAGAGTTTACATATGGTAAACAAATTATTCCTATATCAAACTTCTCTTTGATAAAGTGACGGTCAATAAAACATTACCTTGATCTGGAGCTGACGAAGGCAGAGATCGCTCCAAATGTAGTGCTCGTCAACAGCTTCCGTACTGCCGCAACTAGAGCTCACGATCGAACGCAGCAGGCACTGGCAGCCGCAAGTTGGCTGTAAGAGAAAATGATACACATGGCCTCATCAGGATCAAGCAACGTGCAAGATCTCTAACAACAGTACTGTCCACTAGCTAATATTCCCTTTAAACCTCGCGATTGCCAAGATACTGTCTCCCTCTAGCTCCCGTTTTTATATGTTAGTACAAATGACCGACACTGTGCTGACTAGGACTACGAAGTACTATATTACGCCAGGCCACATCATTTGGATTCGAACCAACCTGTGTCTATCGGAGGACAATCAAGCTGCACGCAACCGGAATTAATGGCGACGAGGCCGCACGTCGTTGTGGTGCCGTACCCAAACGCAGGCAACATCAACCCGGCGCTGCAGCTCGCGAAACTGCTGCACCGCCACGGCGTCTACATCACCTTCGTGAACACCGAGCACAACCACCGCCGGGTGCAGGCTGCCATGGGAGCAGGCGCGGCCGTGCTCAGTAGCGGCGAGGGGTTCCGGTTCGAGGCCATCCCGGACGGCCTGTCGGAATCCGACGACCGCGGCGCGCCGGACGCCGGGCGGCGCCTGTGCAAGTCCGTGACCTCGCCGTGCGCCGCCGCGTCGCTCAGGGACCTCGTCGAGCGGCTCGGCCGCGAGCCGGGCGTGCCGCCGGTCACGTGCCTGCTCCCCACCGCGCCAATGTCGTTGTTCGCTCTGGGCGTGGCGCGCGAGCTGGGCGTGCCGGCGATGGTGTTTTGGTGCGCCAGCGCGGCCTCGCTGAGGGCGACCATGAGTATCCGGGAGCTCGAGGAAAGAGGTTACGTGCCACTCAAAGGTAATTAAATGGACATTATACTACTTAGATAGATGAGTAAATTTCACAAACCTACGACTATTTGCATCTAAGTAACACAAAACTACGACTTTTTAGTTCAATTTCAGAAAACTACGACTATTTGTACCTTTTGTAACACAAAACTACGACTTTATGGTTGGCCCCACATGTCAACGACACATTTTAATTTTGATGAAATATGTGACTTACAGGTGGGTCCGGATCCAAAAGTTGTAGTTTTCTGTTACAAAGATGTAAATAGTCGTAGTTTTCTGAAATTGATCTAAAAAACGTAGTTTTGTGTTACTTGAGTGCAAATAGTCGTAGGTTTCTGAAATTTACTCTAGATAGATACATCGCCAGCAAAAATCTCATGATATGTACTGCAGACGAGAGCATGCTGACGAACGGCTATCTCGAGACAACTATCATCGACTGGATCCCCGGCATGCTGCCGATGAGCCTCGGTGACCTAATGACCTTCATCCGCACCACCGACCCGAATGACTTCTGGCTCAGCTTCAGCAAGTCCATGGTCGACAACTGCACCAATGCCGACGCCCTCATCCTCAACACGTTCCACAACCTGGAGGCCGACGTGCTCGCCGCAGTCCGAGGCGACTGCCGATGTGTTGTCTACAGCATCGGCCCTCTGGGCTCCCTCCTCCGCCACGGCGGCGCCGCTGCCGCCGACGACTCTGTCCGGGTCAGCCTGTGGAAGCAGGACGCCGCGTGCATCGCTTGGCTGGACACGCAGGAGGAGCAGCGCTCCGTCGTGTACGTCAACTTCGGCAGCAACACGGTGCTGACGCCGGAGCAGGTCGCCGAGTTCGCGTAGGGCCTCGCGGCGAGCGGCCACCCGTTCCTCTGGTCCATCAGGGAAAACCTTGCCCCCGGCGGCGTCTGGGCACTTCCACCGGCCTTCGCGGCCGAGACGGCGGGGCGGGGCCACGTGACCACATGGTGCCCGCAGGAGCAGGTCCTGCGCCACCCAGCCGTGGGATGCTTCCTGACGCACAACGGGTGGAACTCCACGTGCGAGGGCGTGGCAGCCGGCGTGCCGATGGTTTGCTGGCCCGGGTGCATGGACCAGTTCGCCAACTGCAAGTACGCCTGCGATGTCTGGGCCGTCGGTGTGCGGCTAGACGCGGAGGAGAGGAGGGACCAGGTTGCCGAGCGTGTCCGGGAGGGCGCGGGGAGGTGGAGGGAGGCGGCGGCTGCAGGACACGGCGGATCGTCGTACCAGAACCTCCTGGCCATGGTGACTGCGCTCCACCACGGTTCAACCAACTCGGAATTAAGCTCCTGATCAGAATTAGATGATCCGTTTGCGTCTATGTCTGTGTTGTGTTTTACAAAATAATATGTCGGGCTTTCTGATTATTATTAGTCGCTTAGCTTGAGAGTGGAGAACTCTCCAATGTGAGTTTGTCGGTCATGTAGTCCTTTGTGTCGGCCGCTTTGCTCGCTTCAGTTGCGCCTGCAGATCACTTTGGTCACTTCAATTGCATTGCAAGGTCGCTTTGGTCGCTTCAGTTGTGCCTTCTGGGTGGTGCTCTTTTAGTCTTTACTAGCAAAAGTGCCCATGCGTTGCCACGGGCTAGCTAGAAAAAAAATCTTTTAATATGGTTTTAATAGGCTTATTAATGTTACTCATACAATTATATTATATCTGTTTGACACTCTATGATTCACAACTTTGTAAAATTGAAACATTTTCTTGTTTGATGCGTTGATCATGTAATAGAATAGAACATATTTGCTCGTGTGTTGCTACATGTGACATGTTTGAACAATCAACTTTTGATTCATAACTTTATAAGAGACTAACATACATTATAGATAATATTTAAAATACTGTGAAATTACATAAAACTACCTTAATTCTTACATGTAAATTCTTCGATTTATGTAACTCGTTTAAGATGTTTCTTTAGACCTTCCAGAATGTTTAGAACATTGACAATCTCTGATTCGTCACTACTTTTGTTAGATGATCTGAGGATTTCATCTTTGAGCCTTCTAATATCACCTTCTATAGCCGCTTTCAATAAAACCGAGGGAAACTTTTTGGCTAAAAAAAAACTCAACTTCTACATAACTTCAAATGTTGCTATTAGATGCAACATCTATGTGATAATAGCCTTTTTATTATTTTTATTCATATTGTTGATCCGTGATGGTGATATTGTTTTGTTGGCCATGAAAGCTAATACTACCATAGTGGAGTGCACTATTTTCTGCATTTGCATAACTTATTTCAGATGTACATGTTATACTTTGCTCATATATAAAAATGTTGGCGCACCTGATTCTCATTCAAAAAAAAGGTTAAAATATCATCATGATGCACTTACAACACAAAGCAAAAACGTCATATAACATCACTACAGACAATTGGCAAAAATGTGAGTACTTCTATCTGCTCTTCATTTGGGACATTAAGATGGTATTCGTGGAAGCACTTGAAGACCATTGTCGTGCTTCCGAATGTTGCTTATTGGCTAAGTCTTGTCCCAGCATCAGCTTAATCTTGTCCCAGCCTTCTCAGGTTGCCGGTTTTAGAACTGAAAGCTGCTAGCTGCACCTTTGCTTCATCGGGAGTTATTACCTTCATGGAATGTATTATTTCACAGTCTCTCACTGCTGCATCCATTTCATACATTGTATTGCTTCTCTCCCTTGTATTGTAAACCAGTCACAAACAGTAAGGCAACCAGCATATTCTTTTTGAGTTATCTTGGAATTAGTCTTTCCTTTATTTTTTGCAGTAGGGAGAGAGCCTTCAATAGGTAACACAAAACTATCGTAAGTCACAATCAGAAACAAAACCAGCTTAAATGAAATTAAAAGAAAATATTGTGGCTCGTTGCATTCTAATCATACCCTCCAAGAGGAACTCTGTATAAGTGTCATGCAACGCTTTCTCATTATCTCATCAGCAGGAAAAAAAAGAAGCTTTCTTTTCTCTTCCAAACCTAATCAGCTATGCTGAGTATCTGAGTAGCATTTGTATAGGCAATTTTAGTATCAGACTGTTCCAACCAGGACCTTATTCAGGAAATTCGTCGAAAAAGATATACAAAGGGAGCAAGCGAGCGAACCTGCCGAACTGGTGGCAGGCAGCATAAGAGGTTGGGCACCGTAATGGACAGGGGTGGTTTGGCTGTCGTCAGGGAGGAGCCAGGCTGGTGGCGCTGACCATCGATGTTGCGAGGTTATTTTTGTGTAAGAAAAATAATGTGAAGGAGACATAAAAGGGTTATAATTTTCTAAATAACGTTCATATAAACAAAATAATACATTATTGTTGGTTAGATCACATGGATTCCTACATTGTGCTTTAAATTTGCATCTTATACTGTCAGAAAGCTATCATAGAATCATTTACAAGTGGCCTCTTTTTTAGAAATACTTAAGATTATATACAAATCCAGATCAAAGGTTCTGCAGGAAATAAATGAACTCAAGACATCTTCAAATGCACAGCCTATCAATTTAATCATGATTTCCCATGGACTTCTACGTTAGACTACACAAGTTGTCAAGACAGCAGGACTCAAAGCAAGGAACAAATAAAGGCAATATTCTCAGAATGCATGGAACATTGGATTAGCTAGCTGAGCGTCTAGGAAGATAGATCACCCTGCAGTCAACTGAGAATATGGTAACTATGTACAATTACGCTGCATTAGAATCTGTTGGATCAGAACTCACACAATTGTCAAGGGGCAATCAGCAGAATCAGGTTTCAATGCAATACAATATGAACCAAACACTAGTTAATCAGTTTGACAACAGTATATGTATCTGAAGTGCCACCGATTTTCTCCTTCACATTATTTTGACAACAGTCAAAGCTTTTGTCATCCCACATAACACCACTGATTTTCTTAAGCGCCCCAAGACAATGCAAAAATGTCACACTATAAACTAATTAGTTCTGTATTATTCATGTCATGTTTTCAATCAAACATGGAGATGGTATCAAGTTATTAACAATCCTACTCTGTAACTCTGACATCTGGAATATGACTATATGAAGAGAAAGAACCTAAAAAATACACCATATATATGCAAGTTCAGAGTGATCGAAATTTGCAACTATCATGCAACCTTAACCTTCTTCTGCTGATGGCCCTGAGAATGCTTTTTTGGCAAGTCAGTCTTATTTCTAGCAGACATATCGGCATATCAGTCCCTTTCTCTCAGATCAGAAATCCCCAACATGTTTCAAATAAACCATATGCAAGGAAAGGCAGCTAGTCTTTGGTTCATATTCAAGAACAATGTATCAACATGAAAAGTAGTCTGATGCACATATCAGAGATCACAGAATACTACTCTCCCATAAAAAAAAAGTGGCATGCAGACATAACATAGGCATTTTGATTGTTAAGTAAAATTAACTGAAGTTAACAACTATTATTCCATGACCTATTGTCGATTGATTTCATTTAACAATTTCAGGTCAGTGCTACCACCTGGTCTCATACCACTATTTCCATGCCTGAACAATCAAAAGCATTGCCAAATACTACTCTATATGCTCAATGTACAGGTCCAACTGGCTTGGTCCGACTTTCATACGGGCATGAGCCTGAACCGTTAATATTCTTCCCCCATCCTGGTCGGACCTATAGCAGGATTAATGCTCAATGAATGATTAGACCATTGGCCGTTATTGAACTGCACTTCGAATCACTAAACAACTAAGAAAATTATTCTAATTTCAACTGACGCCCTACTACACATTCAACTTTGGACTAAGCAAAATTATGTGGTTTGTTTCATGTTGCATACATGGCAGATTGCCTGCGACCGCAAGATTCCTGCCAGACTCCAATGTAAAAGCGATTCTGCTTGGTGCATGCAGACTCCTGAGAAATTTATTGTTATTTTGTATGTATGTATAATATCATTATCAATAGAACAGAAAAAACCATAAAATTCCTCACTGGCCGAAAAAAAATCTGAATCATAAACATAATACTTTCAAAAATCATGAGTAGTCCATAATCATTAATATCAGAACAGACATCTGTTAAAAACTTAACAGAAAGTGAGCTAAACCCTAATGTATTTTATTAATCATTTTTGTCGTGTAGTGTCCCCTAATACCTAACGAGCATATAAACGATCTTTGGGGGCAAGAATAGCTCCATTTGCCATAAATCAAATCAAACAAATCAAGTCAACTTGTTCAATATTTCAATGATGTGTGCAAGGCATAATTTTATTCCCTACCTGAGGGTGAAAACCCACAAGATGGTCCTACAATGATTGAAGAGAAAACAATGTTATTATCGCCTCTGTCATTCAGATAACAATAAGATCAGTGAAGACACAACAATTATGCTGCTAGTATATCAGTACATATTCACTGAGCAATGAGGTATTTCCAAAAGTTTGGTGTCAAAAAGGCTTCTGAAACTAAAATCTGAAGGCACTGAGGAATTTAAATTGTTATAAGCAATGAAGTATATAAAGACTCTGCAAGTCTTATGACATAGCATTGATTATGGTAGTTGTAAGTGTAACACAGAAATTCAGACAAATCGGTGATGTAGCAGAAGCTGCCAATAGGGAATGAAAAATTCTGGGCAATGGCCATTGATCACTGATTTCTAAAAGCAGAGGAATTTTTTAATTGCATGTATCAGGTACTTAGTCTAACTAGAAGGGAAAAAAAAGGAAGATACAGTATATGCAAGACTCATTTGACCTAGCAGATACAGAGACGTGGACTAAAATGAAAGCTCTCTCCCAAACATATCCCAGGAATGCATCATATGAGAAAACCAAAACAAATATGGGATGCCCAGCTACCATCAAAGTAGATCTGTGTCAAATGATCTATAGCACCAAAGGCAACCAAATCAGCTGGATCAGTGGCAAGCACTCCATACAACTAATTCGATCCTAACATTAATTCATCATCATAGGCTTCCCTCAAGCAAACGCAAAGCATTCCTAATGTAAGGATTCAGATCACCTGCGATAAATGCAATTTTGGAAACGAACCCCAGCCTACGGCAGTTCCACCAATATGTACATACTCCTTGATGGGCATAATTAAGAAATTTATTTTCCTTGGCAAACGATAATTACCAAAACTGTGTGTTGCCTCTTCTGAAATCAGCACCAGTCCCCAACTTCAAGACCAATTGCTGTCCTAGAACTGTACCACCTTGTCACCCTCTTCATCAATTTCCATACATCTCACCTATTTAGTTAGACCAAACCAAAAACGAAATTAGGCGTGTGATAAGTGTTAACATCAGGACCACGTGATCAATCAGGTGACAGGAACCTTTGAAATATGAGGATTACAGTACAATACAACCTTTCTGCTTATGGAACTCACTGAAACATTGGTTCGGCAATCCATTTTATTGTTTTTTTCTGAAACTTTAGTAAGGTGTTTTTCCCTTTGCGAACAATTAGCAGCATTGCCGGAAATAGCCTGCTGGATGCCTGCACATCTAGTTGATCAATCCTGCTCAGGCAGCCTGATATGGTTGTGACTAATTTCCTATCTGACTAAACAGGATGACTTAAGCTAACTTTGAGAATCGACAGTAAAAAACGCACAGACCAGAACGGCGAGGAGCACTAAGCAGAAATTCGGGAGGATCTCACTCACCATGTAAGTCTCCAAGGTATCGAATCCGAGCACCACATCCGAGAAATTCTGTGTGCCAAATCTCGCCAGGAAAACGACGGGTCAGCTGGCCGTTTAGGGGGGGGGGGGGGGTGGGGGGTGTTGGCGCCCCAGCTGGTGATCTTGCCGTTGGAGAGGTCGATGATCTTCGGCTCAGACACCAGACGGCAGCGGACGCCCGGATCCTGGCTGAGGTTAGGGCAGAGGAGGGTGTGCGAGAGCAGAACGTGAGAGTTGGGACGGGGAGGGAAAGGAGAGCGACGGAAAGAGGCGGCGGGGTGAAGTGGGCGCGCGAGAGCAGGCGGTCCCACGTGATCGGTGCCAATTTCTTACAGAGGGAACACGCGACGCACGGTGGAGCTAGAAGGAAAATAAGGAGGAGTAGAGATAGAGATAGAGATGTGCTTCGCACCCAGGGCATTGGTCGTTGCTCGGCATGCTATCTGCGATGGGCTATGAGTCCCTCTTCAGACAGCCTCTAGGGAATCACTCGTTGCTTCGAAATGTGCATTCTTCTAAGCTTATCAATCGATCGCTCTTGCCCAGATGAAGTTCATCCCTTGGTATTTTTGAAGGTCGTGAAGTTATGATGGTTCTTTTCGTCAAGGTGTGTCGAGGAGGCCTTGTAGTCGGCGAAGGTCGTAGTGTTGCTAGCAGCTTTTCTATTATGTGTTTCATTTCCTGTTGCTGGGCTCTCGGGTCTCTTGTAATAGTTTGTAACTCTTCTCCTTTCTAATAACTAGTAACAATGCATGTGCGCCACGCACATGTCTAAAATTAACATTTATCAGTTTACTGACAAAGTTTTCCTTAAAAATCATGATTTCAAATTCTCGATGGATGCAGGTTTGCTGTAATTAGGGAGTTAGGGGTGAAGCGACCGGGGTGCTAGTCGATCAAGGGGATCAAGGTCTGGTGGCGCTTGTACTAGTTTAGGGTTGGACTCTGACAAGGTCAAGGTTGTTGCAACTTTGGAGACATGATGCGTTGTTCCCCCTTGTGCTTGTTGTGGAACAGTGGAAGTATGCATCTGTATTTTCTTTTGCTATATATATGGGAAATTTGTTAGAGATCAATATATGTAATGCTCCGTGCAATACTGCAGGACCTATTTTTTCGAAAAAGGGAATTTCATTGCTATTAAAACATATTATTTCTCTGATTACAAAAACACCCCACCAAACAACTCTAACTCCATTGATGGGAAACAAAAATAATAATTAAAAGAAGAGCTGTAAATTTCAATATCTAGGATCACCACCCTAAACAGATTTATGCGAACATTGTTGGTGTACATACAATGTCCATGTCTGGGAGCCTTCGTAAATGGACCCTAAAGTTTGGGCAAACTGAATATAGTCAAAAATATTTTCTTTATGGCATTTGGAAGTACAACTTTTTATAGCAGCTAGCATTTCCCTTTTTTCTGTTCTAAGTAACTAATGTGGAGATCGGCCTGCCTCACCGGGATAATGCTTCTCTCGTCCATCAATGTAGCCTCTTCTTTTTTCTTTGTGAATTCATCAATCTAGTCTCTTCCGACATATGTGTGTCCGCTCACTAGCTGCAGCACCATTGCGGAAGCTGTCGTGACGACCTCAAAGACGCCTACACATACTTGACAAGTTCATCGGCTCCTACCGGCAGTTTCTTGTGAGCCTCACTTCGTAAGGCTACTCTTAATGGATCTTAATGGCAGTTTTGCTCTCATCAAGTAGGATGTCATGTCGCCAATTTTATGATATGACCAAAGGTTAATGAAGAGACAGATTTTCAACATATTTTATCTCTTGCATGTAGTTCTTGAAACATAAAAAAAAACATTGTGTATAGCATATTCCATTCATCAATCAAATGACATCTTGCTTAAGTGGCATCCTTAGAAACAACAAAATGAAATCTACCATTAGGAGTAGTTTTAATATAATCTTCTTTTGACTCAAAAAAAAGGAAAAGAAAAGAGCCTCCAAATTTAACCACACTATGAAGTTCAGAACCTCTATTGCGAAGCACAAACAAAGGAATTCAGGAGCTAATTGATGAGAATTACTTGGGTGCCAAGTTAATAATGACAAGGGAAAAATACAAGAAATGGTGTTCATTCCACTGTTGACGTGCCTCAGCCAAATCAATCACCATGCCAATTCTGACTATGAACAGCTAGGTCTTCATTCCAATGTCAACGAAGCATGCAGAACAGAAATGGTGCAGATACTCCAATCCCTGAAGCTTTCCCTGTCAACACGGTGGTCTTGCCCATGATCCTCGGCTTCTGACAGAACATCTTGATCGATCTCAAATGAACTGACCAAAAAATATCTTTCTAAACTAGTTCTTATAAGTGTTGGATATATGAGCACTTTTAGGTTTAATTTAATCCAGAAATAAAACATGAACATGATGAACAGATTGCATATTAAACTAGACAAGTCTACGCAAGATCTAGACAAGTCTAAACCCATAATAAACAGAGCAAGATCTACCATACTTCGCAGTACCACAGTACAAGCATGGATCATGTAAGCATATAGAAAAGACATGGTTTCAGAGAGTACGTACTGATCGTTGAGAGAAGATGATGAAGAAGCCGTGACGATTGGCGATGCTGCAGACGTGACGACGACGACGGTTGATGCAGCGGCGACGGAGCGGCTCACAAGTCGTTGTACACGACGACGAGCAACACCGCCGGAATGTTGAGGAAGACGAGCCGTGGTGGAAGCGATCAAGCAGTCGTGCTTCCCAAAAACCTTATTCGCCCTCTCCCGGTGCAGGAGCTCAGAAGACGACGGTTCCGGAGACCTGCTCTCCCGTTCGCCGGTGCACGCCGACGATCGGGGTAGGGCAGACTACAAGCAGCGGCGCAGCAGGAGGAAGAGGCAAAACCCTAACTCGTGCTCAGGTATGTTCTAGTGGCGGCGGCCCGTACGTATTTATAGAGGGAGAACCGCTAGGGTTAAGGCGTCCCAAAACCGAGTCGGTTTCCATACAAAAACGTATTGGACTCACAAAAAGAAAACTGCAAAAGAAAGCCGCACACCCGCAAGGCATCGGGCCGGATTTCGGCGGACCATTCACGCAGGTGATGCGCGGCCGCGCCCATCGCCCAAGCCCCGCCCCGCCCGGCCCCGCGAGGCGAGGCGAGGCGAGCGAGCGCGCGTGTGTTTTTCCTTTATTCCTCTCATCCACACACTTGCAAGAATGGGTAGAGCAACCTTCTATTTAAGTTGGTCCTCCACCACCTAAATAAGCAATGTGGGACTAAAGGATGCACTCCCATCACTCATGGATGAGCCTTTGAGATTTTCAGGAATTATTAGAAATTTCCTAATGGGCCTAGAGTATGCAGCCCACTTAGCACAATAATTCCAACAATAAGTGCCCAAAAGTTATCATAAGAAGAAATAGCACTAATAGACTATTGAACCAAATAAATGTTAGAATATATGGATATATGGGCCCATATATACATATATTAAGATTCTCATTAAATCTCAAAGGCCCATTATGTGGAGAAAGGCCCATTACCATGTGAACGTGTCTCCATGACCATGTGAACACATCCATGTTACTTGTCCCCTACTCTAAGCGAAGAGACATCTCTTCGTAATGAAGAGACACCTCGTCATAGGGAAATGACACCTCTTCATGGTGAAAGGACACCTCTTCACGGGTATATATACCTATGGACCCCTTGCCACAAGAGACACAGAAAAATAGACTAATAGTTGGAGGAGCCCTAAAATTGGGAATCCTTCAAGAGTTAGTCTATACACTAGGGTTTGCCCTTTCCACTTGTTGAGCCGCCACACATAGTCTACTTCATCCCGATCGTCGGCGTGCACCGGCGGACGGGAGAGAAGGTATTCGGAACTATCGTCCTCTGAGCTCCTGCACCGGGAGAGGGTGAATAAAGTTTTTGGGAAGCGTTCTGCGCGACTGTTTGATTGCTTCCACCACGGCTCGTCTTCCTCTACGTCCGACTTTGGGGGCTGCTGCTCGTCATCGCCTTCGTCGACGTCTTCTCCATTGTCCCGGCTTTTCTGTATCACCAACCACGACTACTCTCTAAAGACATGTCTCTCGTATATGCTTATATGATCCATAGTTGTACTTTAGTACTGGAGTAAAAAAGTATGGTAGATCTTGCTCTATTTACTATGTTTTTAGACTTGTCTCTAGATCTTGCGTAGACTTGTCTAGTTTAATTTGCAGTCTATTCACCATGTTCATGATTTATTTATGGATTAAATTAAACCTAAAAGTGCTTATATTTCCAATAATAAATAGGCGCCCTGAGAACTGAGATATCTCCAGGTTGGCAGTCCACCTTATTGAATTGATTAGTCCAATTGATGGCCATATATAGCTGTGTGTATGCAAAATATGCAAAAATACTGAGGTAGATACGTAAAATAAATAAGAATGATGCTCATATTATATCAATAAATAAATGTCAAACTACAATAATTCAATCTAGGATATACAATAAGTAAAAGAAAATGCTAGCTGATATACAAAGATATGCAAAAAAAACTTCGTATAATATGAGCATCACTCTTATTTATTTTCCCTCTTTGTTGTATGGTACCCTTTTTCAGTTCAACAACTAAGAAAACTGCAACAATACAGATACAGATATGCAAAATAAATAAGAGTGATGCTCATATTATTTCAATAAGTAAACGTCAAACTACAATAATTTAATCTAGGATTTAACCGATACTAGGTACCATACTGCAATAAGCTGATTAATTACTGGACATCTTTGCGATCACCAAATACAAGGGAAAATTCTATAGGAGCTAAAGGTGGGAAAGAATATTTGGAGAAAACATGAGTAGAAGTCTGATTAATCTAATCAATCGTCTCGTGAGTTCGTTACCTTCTCTCAGCTGGTGTATGCCAGTCTATATAATCAATATAAACAAATGTGAATTGGGTCCCGTAAACATGGACCTTGAATAACTATGTGCATATATTATTTGGTCGAGAAAATTAATAACATATAAAACATTGTAGTGCCAAGATTATCAAAGAAATTACATGCACAAGTATATGATTATCACTTTTGAATGAAAGTTTCAAACAGTTTATTATATTAACTTATATATTTGTCTTCCAATTGTTAATCTTTCTTCTAATGTGCAAGAGGGTAAACTGGAAGTTTGATTGCACACAAATATTGAAAAGTTAATCGGGATTGGAAAACAGAACTTTTTTCTTGAATTATGGGGATTTAAGCCTGATAGATATTGGATTGTCTTTCCATAAAAAGGCTTTTTTGATGCAGCACAATATAGATAGAAATGGAAACTGGAATGTGGGACACTGAAAGATACATGACCCATTGATTCATAATATGCACCCATAAAGACACAAAGTTCTTTTAGTTTCCATCTTCTGAAACAGTTACCTAAAACTCGCTTTCTGTACAGATATTGACTTCCCAGATCCTACAAGCTCCTTCAATAGTTGCTTGTCTTACCCCTTACTTATTTCCAAAAATATCGTATAACAAAAAATATCATATATTGTGTATAGCGTGTTTACGTTCCAACCTATCGAGGCTTTCTTCCAGGAGCCTTTCACCAAAGAGAGCAAAACAGTTCTGTAAGTCGCAGATCAAATCCTGAAGTGAAGTGCCTGGTTGTCTTAATATTATAAGTAAAGCATTTCATTCTCCGGTTTTGATTTCATTCTCTTTTGTGACGGTCTACTTGCTTGTGCTTAGGCTGCTGGAATGAGCCTGCTAAGAGTAGGTTTTGAGACAAGATCTTGATTGATCACTTAGTCTACCTTTTACTCATTTCTTCGAACCTTCCTGTGAAACCTGAAGATTTAAAGTCTGCAGCGAAAAATTTCATTGTTCTACTTCTTCAGCAAACATAAAAAAGGTCCCTAATATAAAAAAAACATAACTAAAGTATAAAGTTATGTTAAGCTAACCTACCTGAGAACTAAACTCAGTTACGTAGATAGCCTTCCTCAGTCAGAAATCAAGATTGACAAACAATTTTTTATGTAAGAAGGTCTAGATGCAAAACAAGTTGGTAGCAGACACCAAAAAAATTCTTGGTGGCCTTAGGATCAGTTTTCTGGCACCAGAACAGCCATCACAGGAGTGGCTTATTATTCCATCGTAGACCCAAGAATTTAATTATAGTCAAGCTCCAGAAAAACACAAACAACAAATGCAGGTTACAAACAGATCAGTGATTACCCACCACTCTAGACTGGGGCCATATGCCTATCAACATGCCGGCAAATAGAAAGTAAACTGTTCATTTCAATAACGGCATTAGTTGTAATCAACACAACAGAGAATGACTGAACCTTTGCCAGTACACGAAGCTTCTCCATTTGTGCTACAGGAGTTGACCAAAAGAATCCTTTACACACGATGCCCAAGCTCAACAGAGATCAAAAGTATAACTATGTCCCGCCTTCATCGCATTAATATATGATCAAATATGATAAGTCTAACAGAAACAAGGATTCTCTGATATAATTCAACAAAAAACTTGTACAAAGAAATAGACGCCCTGACTTGTTCCACATTAGCAATGGTACATCAAAAAGGAACAATGCATTAACAGACTTCATACTGTTCAACCAGTGACATGCGTTGTACACACTACGGAATAAAAACTGTTCCAAACCAATTCAGTTCAGTTGTTTTTTTTTGGCGGTAAATTTCAGTTCAGAATGAAACATTGACGACAAGAACATTACAGTAAGAAAATAATGAGGCAGATATTATTGATATGAAAAAAAAATCCTTGCCTCTGATATAAATTGACTAATAGATGCTGACATATTACATTACCTCGGTCTCATGCCCGCTATGATTAAATGTTATCCTGATTCAACTAAACTTATTTCTTCTTATTACCTAGGATTTAAACTAGAACATGTAAATCAAGAAAGTTCATTGCAGACCAAGGGATCCCGTGCCCTCATTTCTGAAAATATGATAATTTTGTGTGTCAATATTTTGGTGAGATTTCAAAATAACTCATATATGTAGAACACATTCAGTGACATAGACATGCAAAAAGTATCAGTTTTAAAATCATCCTTGATATTCAGATCTAAACCAAAAAAAACAGGTGGTACTGTTTGTAGATGTGATAAATAGTTCCAGATTTATGCTTTTAAATTTTACTTCTCAACATCTACGATGTATTCAATGCTGAAACATTACATTATTGGGCAAATTTTCAAAATTTAGCAACAAGCGAAATTCGTTGAGGATGCGATGACCCCTTGACATAAAATCCACACTATCTAATTAGATAGCAAGATGCAGTCAGAAGATAAGATGAGATCTTACTTTAATGGAATACAATAGACATAACATTTTTTCCTTAGAAAAAAGTCCAAAAAAATATAAAACCATTTTGAAGAGTAGCAGCTGGAGAAGAAAACTGTGAAGAATAGGGTCAATTACTGAGGTCCACGCTGATGTCATCAATGTTTTCAACTGAAAATATATGTAGATCACAGACCGTGCATCCAAATGAAAAACCGATTCCACCACAGTGTTTCTCGTGACGAGATATTCAAAACTAGACCCCACTTGCTTATATTTTAACAAAAAAATTAACATTAAAAAAATTGCTCCAACTTTTCCGTTTGTTCTTCCAACTTTTTCTTTTCGTCGTCCAACTTATTCAGTTGACGCTACAACTTTTCTATTTGGTCGTCCAACTCTTTTGTTTGTTCCTCCAACTTTTATATTTGGTTGGCCAACTTTTTAATTTGTTCCTCTAACTTTTCCGTTTGTTTGTCCAACTTTTTCAGATGATGCTTCACCTTTTCTATTTAGTTGTCCAATTTTTTTATTTGTCTGTCCAACTTTCTTATTTGATTTCAACTTTTTTTCGTTTGTTGCTCCAACATTTTCGTTTGTTGTCCAACTTTTTTCATTTGTTAGTCTAATTTTTTGATTCATCATTTTTTATTTTTTTTAAAAAAATCAAAATATAATCAAGAGGGTCTAGTTTCGAAGGTTTCATTGCAACGAATGCAACGGCGCAATTAGTTCGCAATTCAGAAATTTGGTTTGAAGTTATTTTTTTTAAGCCATAACACTCGTTTGGGGCTGCTAGGGCCCACAGCTGCTGCGCGCCTGGCCGCGCGAGTGCTCCGCGCTATTTGAATGGAAAGCTAGTCTAAGAGAGGTTTGATCGACCGTAAAAATCCCTACTTGCGGATGACCGCAGACGAGAGAATCCCGATAGCAGGGCCACCGAGCTCGAGGCGGGTTACGGACGTGGAGTCCTCTTGGGCTCATGGGTCTCTGGTGATGAGGACATCACTACTCTGGATAAAAATGATACTCCTCCGCTGGTCATACAAGGTCCAATTACTAGAGCTCGTGCACGACAACTAAATTTAGAGGTGAGCTCGTTCCTAAACACTTCTTTACATATGAATTTTGAGAATAGATTGCTACCTAATGATTATATTGTGATTAGGAACTATGGAAAAGACCAGAAGATGATGGGAGAGGCCTTTGGAGGTGGAGGAGATCAGCAAGGGCGCCCAAGACAAGTTGGAGGCCCAAGTCAAGTCGGCTTCGAGTCAGTTTCGGAGTCTAGGAGCACTCTGCACTAAAACGGTCTTCCAGATCACATACACTTTGATAAACTTTCCAATGGCACTGGAATCATTCCAAAATTGGTCCGGAGTCAATGGGAATCGTCGAAATAAATGGACGTTCAGAATCTGTCTCGGTGCTGCGCCACCGTAATTTGGCCTTTGGGCTTTGTATCATGTTGGAGTCCATTAGGGACGCGTCCAGGGGTTTTGCACGCCCCTAACCCCTATATTATCAATAGCCGCTGCCCAAGTTAGGGTTGGGTTTTGCTTAGATTATTCTGTCAAGAACAGTTTCGCCATTTATCGGTTTGTGAGACCCCAACTTGTGATCTTAATTCAGATTTCAGCAATTTGATTGCATTCTTTTGTGTTCTTGCTTGTGTTCTTCGATTCGCAGGCAAGGATAAGCCTTCTTGGTGAGGTCGACCATGCATCGCCGATCGATAACCTGAGGAGACGTGGTGCTGCGATTGCGGGGTTCAGAACGTGTTGTTCGGGAGCCGGATCGACGTGTGTCAAGTCTCCACCAAATCGAGAGTTATCAGAACCTTTCGTAAGATCGAGAACCCTAGTTCACATCAAGTGGTATTCAAAGACAGGTTTTCCGTCAGGTTCTCCCTCCCCGTTCCTTTTAGTTCAGTTGATTTCGCCTTCATCCTAGAGTCCACGAAAAAGCCATAAAAAAAAATTAGTTACTAGTTTTCTCTATCCCAGAACCACGCTTAGCCTTTGCATAATTTGATTTCAGAGTCCGTAGTATTGAGTTTGTGTCCTAGTCGTGTTTTGTTGCTGGTTTTAGTTTGTGTTTGATTTCAGTTTGTGATTTTTCCATCCGCTGCACCCCATCGTTGAAACTCTAGCCGCCACCTTCCGCATCCCGCTACTCATATACATACCACCCACCACACCCTGATTTTGGCTCGCTGTTTTTGCCATATTTTCAGTGCTTCGATTCATATACATCCCACCCACCACACCCATCCACCCGTTGCATCCATCCGACTTCGTTTCGCCCTACCGATTTGAGTTTTGCCTCTTTGCAAACCCTGACTTGAGGTACCTTCAGTAAAACAAGCATAACTTTTCGCTCGGTGCTCCGTTTTGGCTCAAATTTTTACAGCAGTTTCCCAACTCCGAAAGGGCCAGTTGGGTTTCTCAAACTCCCAAAAAAAATCGGGAAGATAAAGAAAAAAATTGTTGAAGAAAATTTCAGGTTTTCAGAAAGCGTTCTTGATTTTCTGTAGGCCGCATCTTAACTCAGTTTCAGCTGATACTTTGTGGTGTTCCTATTCTTGTGTCCCTGGTTGAGAAAAAATATTAAAAAAATAGAAAAAAAAGAAAAACAAATCTTGATTTCTACTAGTCTATCATTAGTGACACAGGAAAAAACAGAAACAGGAGGCACATAGGGCACCCAGAGTCTGTCATTGCCTGAAACTTGTTGTTCTTCTTTGTTACCTTTGCTGATTCTTGCTCTCTGCTCCTTGTTGTTCACTTCTGGAATTGGATATGAGTATACCAGCAACTACGACCAGTGCTTTGGACATTTATTCAGCATTACTATCTGTTATTGAATTGTGTTCCACTCACATATTTGGCCTTCCTAGCTCCACATATCACTTCAGGACAGCATAGGTTTTTGACCCTTGCAATCGTGGAGCACGCCTTCCAGGTATCCTTTGCTTTGCTAGTAACAACCTTGTAAGAGCTTGGCAAGAAGCTTCCTTTTGCTGTGTTGAGAGGCACCACTGCAGTAGTATTTAATAGGGATAACCTTCACTGTTTGTTCCTGTTTTGTGTCTATCATGGCAGGAGACGACCAGGCAGTTGACAACATTCCCCCCAAGGACTTCAGCGAATGTGTCAGTCAGATGTACCTAAAGGCTCTTCTTGACAAGTTTGCTAAGGACATGAAGACGACGATCCAGAAGGCGGTTGACGAGTCGGTCGGCAACCAAATAGAGCAGCTGGATAGGAGGATGTCCACACTCCAAGACACGGTTAAGAACGAACAAGACACGGTTACCGCTATAACCACCTTGGTTACTACTTTAACCGGCACAGTTTCTGAGATAGAGATCGAGATGGGCATGCAAGACGACACGGTGTATCATGAGAATGGAGACGTTGATGCAGCCAAGACCAAAGAGAACAGGGATCGACGTCGCCTATAGAATAACATTCGTGGTATGGGTTCTCAGCACCGACAACATGGTAATCGACCCCCTCCTGACGATCCCTATGCTAAAATTAAGTTTATAATTCCATCGTTTTTGGGTGCATATGATGCTGAGGGATATCTTGATTGGGAGATGACAATAGAGAAAAAATTTAGTGCCCATCTTGTTCCTGAGCAGCATAGAGTTCGACAGGCTACTAGCGAGTTTAAGGACTTTGCTATTGTTTGGTGGAATTCCTTAATTGGTGATGAAATTTCTCGTACTTGGGATAAACTTAAGGAAACTACGCATGATCGTTTGTCCCTCCTTCTTATTATAGAGATTTGCGTAAAAACTTGCAAACGTTTAGAACAAGGGGATAAATCTGTACAGGATTATTATGGGGAACTTCAAAAGGGTTTGCAACGCTGCATGATAGTAGAGGAGAATGAGGCTGCTATTTGTCGCTTTTATGCTGGTTTGAGGCGTGAGATTGAGGATATTTTTTATTATAAGTAATTCATACTGTCGACAAGTTGTTCCAGTTTGCTATGCTTGCAGAAAAGGATTGCAGGACGTGAGCAGCAGAAGCGGAACAAGGCCAACCCCTACACGCCACGCAGGGTGCCGTCTTCGGGGCTGAACAAGCCCGCTCCTTCCAGGACGTCTCCACCAGCCACCCACCATTGCTGCAGCACCAACACCACCTCCTGCACGTCTTCAGAACCCGCCAAGAGTGCCCCACCCGCCAACACCACCTCGACGGGACGCATCTACGGCATTCAGTGCCACCGCTGCCACAGGATGGGACATGGGCAGCGGGATGCCCAAGTCAGCAAGCATACATTACGACATATGATGGAGGATATATCAGCACCTCTGACATTGAGGATGATGAAGACATTGAGGAAGACGGCAAATTTTTGGTCTTGAGGAAACGATGTCTTACGGCATCCACATTGTACAGCGAGTGCTCAGCACACAAGTACAACAACCGGACAAGCTTCAGCGACATAACTTATTCCAGATTTTCTTCCTCATCAAGAACCGTCGAGCTCGTGTCATTATTGATGGAGGTAGCTGCAATAATTTGGTTAGTGC
>RWGY01000145.1:45873-158931 GCA_007726485.1 Eragrostis curvula
TAGAGCCCACAGGAATTCCTCCACTGCTACTCTCCCCCTCTTGTTGCACTTCAGGTGGGGATAGAGCATTCCCAGTATCATTGGTTGGGCCATAGAAAGATTCATATTCACGAAATGTTACATCCATACTAACAAATAAACGATGCTCAGATGGACACCAACACCTATAACCTTTTTGTGCAGGAGAATAGCCAACAAACACACATTTGACAGCTCGAGAATCAAGTTTTCGAACATTATTTCGATATTCATGAACAAAACACACACATCCAAAAACTTTTGGAGAGACAACAAATTCAGTTGAATTCAATAACAACTGAGCAGGGGACTTGCTATCAAGAACACGAAGAGGCATGCGATTTATAAGATATGCAGCAGTCTTTATTGCCTCTCCCCAAAGAAACTTAGGGACATTCATAGTAAACAATAAAGATCGAGCAACTTCAAGCAAATGTCGGTTTTACGTTCTGCAACACCATTTTGTTCTGGAGTGTTAAGACAGGTAGTTTGATGTTCAATGCCATTTACAGTTAGAAATTGCTCAAACTCCTGGTTAACATACTCAGTACCGTTGTCAGAACGTAAAATCTTCACAGTATCACCAAACTTATTCTTGAGAAAAGCACACAACTCTTTAAAGACCAAAAAAACATCACTTTTATGTTTCAGTAAATAAAGCCAAGTGTAACGACTAAAACCATCAATAAAAGTGACAAACCATCGATGTCTAGAAATAGATTGCACCTCACATGGCCCCCATACATCAGAGTGGATAATATCAAATGGTTTGTGACTCCTCAATCCCAAACTAGGATAAGGAACCCTCGTATGTTTAGCAAACTCACAAGCATCACATATAAGAAACTCCTTAGGACATGAGTTAAAAATGGAAGGTTAAATATGAGACATAGTAGCAAAGAGGGATGTCCAAGCCTCCGATGAAGAAGTAACAATTCTTGACATGGAGACATCTTGATAATAGAGTCCATTACTCCCTTCATCAAGATAATAGAGTCCATTACGCACAGTCCCAGTCCCAAGAATTCTCCCTGTCCTTAGCTCCTGAAAAGCACAATGAGAAGGATCAAACCAACCTCGACAATTGAAAGATTTTGTAATGGAGCTAACAGACAACAAGTTAACTAGAAAATTGGGAACATGTAAAACTGATCATAGGGATAAGGTGTTGGATTTTAGGGATTTGAGGTCTAGGGTTAGGAGAGAAGAGGAGACTGTAGGAAGAACAGAATGGGGAAGAAACTGGATCGATACATCCCGATCCTTCCTCAGGTCTTTCTCTTATTTATCATCTTTTTACAATTAACTCCCTACTATCTTTTGTAATTACAACAAGACACACTAACACTCCCCCTCAAGATGGGGCAAATACATTATATAGTCCCATCTTGCAACAAAATGCAGAAAATGTTTTCTCTAGAAGTCCTTTTGTCAAAATATCAGCTATCTGACTAGCAGAGTTTACATATGGTAAACAAATTATTCCTATATCAAGCTTCTCTTTGATAAAGTGACGGTCAATAAAACATTACCTTGATCTGGAGCTGACGAAGGCAGAGATCGCTCCAAATGTAGTGCTCGTCAACAGCTTCCGTACTGCCGCAACTAGAGCTCACGATCGAACGCAGCAGGCACTGGCAGCCGCAAGTTGGCTGTAAGAGAAAATGATACACATGGCCTCATCAGGATCAGGCAACGTGCAAGATCTCTAACAACAGTACTGTCCACTAGCTAATATTCCCTTTAAACCTCGCGATTGCCAAGATACTGTCTCCCTCTAGCTCCCGTTTTTATATGTTAGTACAAATGACCGACACTGTGCTGACTAGGACTACGAAGTACTATATTACGCCAGGCCACATCATTTGGATTCGAACCAACCTGTGTCTATCGGAGGACAATCAAGCTGCACGCAACCGGAATTAATGGCGACGAGGCCGCACGTCGTTGTGGTGCCGTACCCAAACGCAGGCAACATCAAGCCGGCGCTGCAGCTCGCGAAACTGCTGCACCGCCACGGCGTCTACATCACCTTCGTGAACACCGAGCACAACCACGGCCGGGTGCAGGCCGCCATGCGAGGAGATGGCGCCGTGCTTGATAGCCGCGAAGGGTTCCGCTTCGAGACCATCCCGGATGGCCTGTCGGAATCCGACCGTGCCGCGCCGGACATCGCACAGCGCCTGAACGTGTCCATGCGCACGCACTGCGCCGCGCCGCTCAGGGACCTCCTCGAGCGGCTCGGCCGCGAGGCGGGCGTGCCGCCCGTCACGCGCCTGCTCCCAACCGCGCCTATGGTGTTCGCTCCGGTCGTGGCGCGCGAGCTGGGCATACCGGCGATGGTGCTTTGGTGCGCCAGCGCGGCCTCGCTGAGGGCGACCATGAGTATCCGGGAGCTCGAGCAAAGAGGTTACGTGCCACTCAAAGGTAATTAAATGGACATTATACTACTTAGATAGATAGATACATCGCCAGCAAAAATCTCATGATATGTACTGCAGACGAGAGCATGCTGACGAACGGCTATCTCGAGACAACTATCATCGACTGGATCCCCGGCATGCTGCCGATGAGCCTCGGTGACCTAATGACCTTCATCCGCACCACCGACCCGAATGATTTCTGGCTCAGCTTCAGCAAGTCCGTGGTCGACAACTGCACCAATGCCGACGCCCTCATCCTCAACACGTTCCACAACCTGGAGGCCGACGTGCTCGCCGCAGTCCGAGGCGACTGCCGGTGTGTTGTCTACAGCATCGGCCCTCTGGGCTCCCTCCTCCGCCACGGCGGCGCCGCCGCCACCGACGACTCTGTCCGGGTCAGCCTGTGGAAGCAGGAGGCCGCGTGCATCGCTTGGCTGGACACGCAGGAGGAGCAGCGCTCCGTCGTGTACGTCAACTTCGGCAGCAACACGGTGCTGACGCCGGAGCAGGTCGCCGAGTTCGCGTGGGGCCTCGCGGCGAGCGGCCACCCGTTCCTCTGGTCCATCAGGGAAAACCTTGCCCCCGGCGGCGTCGGGGCACTTCCACCGGCCTTCGCGGCCCAGACGGCGGGGCGGGGCCACGTGACCACATGGTGCCCGCAGGAGCAGGTCCTGCGCCACCCAGCCGTGGGATGCTTCCTGACGCACAACGGGTGGAACTCCACGTGCGAGGGCGTGGCAGCCGGCGTGCCGATGGTTTGCTGGCCCGGGTGCATGGACCAGTTCGCCAACTGCAAGTACGCCTGCGATGTCTGGGCCGTCGGTGTGCGGCTAGACGCGGAGGTGAGGAGGGACCAGGTTGCCGAGCGTGTCCGGGAGGCGATGGCGAGCGAGGCGATGCGGGCGAGCGCGGGGAGGTGGAGGGAGGCGGCGGACGCGGCGGCCGCAGGACACGGCGGATCGTCGTACCAGAACCTCCTGGCCATGGTGACTGCGCTCCACCACGGTTCAACCAACTCGGAATTAAGCTCCTGATCAGAATTAGATGATCCGTTTGCGTCTATGTCTGTGTTGTGTTTTACAAAATAATATGTCGGGCTTTCTGATTATTATTAGTCGCTTAGCTTGAGAGTGGAGAACTCTCCAATGTGAGTTTGTCGGTCATGTAGTCCTTTGTGTCGGCCGCTTTGCTCGCTTCAGTTGCGCCTGCAGATCGCTTTGGTCACTTCAATTGCATTGCAAGGTCGCTTTGGTCGCTTCAGTTGTGCCTTCTGGGTGGTGCTCTTTTAGTCTTTACTAGTAAAAGTGCCCATGCGTTACCACGGGCTAGCTAGAAAAAAAAATTTTTTAATATGGTTTTAATAGACTTATTAATGTTACTCATACAATTATATTATATCTGTTTGACACTATGATTCACAACTTTGTAAAATTGAAACATTTTCTTGTTTGATGCGTTGATCATGTAATAGAATAAAACATATTTGCTCGTGTGTTGCTACATGTGACATGTTTGAACAATCAACTTTTGATTCATAACTTTATAAGAGACTAACATACATTATAGATAATATTTAAAATACTGTGAAATTACATAAAACTACCTTAATTCTTACATGTAAATTCTTCGATTTATGTAACTCGTTTAAGATGTTTCTTTAGACCTTCCAGAATGTTTAGAACATTGACAACCTCTGATTCGTCACTACTTTTGTTAGATGATCTGAGGATTTCATCTTTGAGCCTCCTAATATCACCTTCGATAGCCGCATTCAATAAAACCGAGGGAAACTTTTTGGCTAAAAAAAAACTCAACTCCTACATAACTTCAAATGTTGCTATTAGATGCAACATCTATGTGATAATAGCCTTTTTATTATTTTTATTCATATTGTTGATCCGTGATGGTGATATTGTTTTGTTGGCCATGAAAGCTAATACTACCATAGTGGAGTGCACTATTTTCTGCATTTGCATAACTTATTTCAGATGTACATGTTATACTTTGCTCATATATAAAAATGTTGGCGCACCTGATTCTCATTCAAAAAAAAGGTTAAAATACCATCATGATGCACTTACAACACAAAGCAAAAACGTCATATAACATCACTACAGACAATTGGCAAAAATGTGAGTACTTCTATCTGCTCTTCGTTTGGGACATTAAGATGGTATTCGTGGAAGCACTTGAAGACCATTGTCGTGCTTCCGAATGTTGCTTATTGGCTAAGTCTTGTCCCAGCATCAGCTTAATCTTGTCCCAGCCTTCTCAGGTTGCCGGTTTTAGAACTGAAAGCTGCTAGCTGCACCTTTGCTTCATCGGGAGTTATTACCTTCATGGAATGTATTATTTCACAGTCTCTCACTGCTGCATCCATTTCATACATTGTATTGCTTCTCTCCCTTGTATTGTAAACCAGTCACAAACAGTAAGGCAACCAGCATATTCTTTTTGAGTTATCTTGGAATTAGTCTTTCCTTTATTTTTTGCAGTAGGGAGAGAGCCTTCAATAGGTAACACAAAACTATCGTAAGTCACAATCAGAAACAAAACCAGCTTAAATGAAATTAAAAGAAAATATTGTGGCTCGTTGCATTCTAATCATACCCTCCAAGAGGAACTCTGTATAAGTGTCATGCAACGCTTTCTCATTATCTCATCAGCAGGAAAAAAAAGAAGCTTTCTTTTCTCTTCCAAACCTAATCAGCTATGCTGAGTATCTGAGCAGCATTTGTGTAGGCAATTTTAGTATCAGACTGTTCCAACCAGGACCTTATTCAGGAAATTCGTCGAAAAAGATATACAAAGGGAGCAAGCGAGCGAACCTGCCGAACTGGTGGCAGGCAGCATAAAAGGTTGGGCACCGTAATGGACAGGGGTGGTTTGGCTGTCGTCAGGGAGGAGCCAGGCTGGTGGCGCTGACCATGGATGTTGCGAGGTTATTTTTGTGTAAGAAAAATAATGTGAAGGAGACATAAAAGGGTTATAATTTTCTAAATAACGTTCATATAAACAAAATAATACATTATTGTTGGTTAGATCACATGGATTCCTGCATTGTGCTTTAAATTTGCATCTTATACTGTCAGAAAGCTATCATAGAATCATTTACAAGTGGCCTCTTTTTTAGAAATACTTAAGATTATATACAAATCCAGATCAAAGGTTCTGCAGGAAATAAATGAACTCAAGACATCTTCAAATGCACAGCCTATCAATTTAATCATGATTTCCCATGGACTTCTACGTTAGACTACACAAGTTGTCAAGACAGCAGGACTCAAAGCAAGGAACAAATAAAGGCAATATTCTCAGAATGCATGGAACATTGGATTAGCTAGCTGAGCGTCTAGGAAGATAGATCACCCTGCAGTCAACTGAGAATATGGTAACTATGTACAATTACGCTGCATTAGAATCTGTTGGATCAGAACTCACACAATTGTCAAGGGGCAATCAGCAGAATCAGGTTTCAATGCAATACAATATGAACCAAACACTAATTAATCAGTTTGACAACAGTATATGTATCTGAAGTGCCACCGATTTTCTCCTTCACATTATTTTGACAACAGTCAAAGCTTTTGTCATCCCACATAACACCACTGATTTTCTTAAGCGCCCTAAGACAATGCAAAAATGTCACACTATAAACTAATTAGTTCTGTATTATTCATGTCATGTTTTCAATCAAACATGGAGATGATATCAAGTTATTAACAATCCTACTCTGTAACTCTGACATCTGGAATATGACTATATGAAGAGAAAGAACCTAAAAAATACACCATATCACTACGTAAGAAACTGATATTAGTGACGGGCTAAGACCATCATAGGTGATGGGCATCCTAGCCGTCACCCCTACGCCGTCACTAATAACAAAAAGATAGATGACGGGCATATGTCCGTTACCTATTAAAAACTCATAGGTGACGGGCATCTCATCTTGCCCGTTACCTATAAGGGATTGTGGGTGACGGGCATCTCATATTGCCCGTCACCTATATGAGATTATGGGCGACGGGCATCTTATGTTGCCCGTCACCATATTAGTAAATAGGTGACGGGCTCATCATGTTGCCCGTGACCTATTGCTAGGAAAAAACAAAAAAAATATATAATGGAATTAGGCATCTGTTTTATTGTTCATCCAAGTCTGAAAAGAAGAAATCTGAGAGTTGTACAAGTATGACACAATATTAAACCACTCACTAGAAATTTGTCAAGACTTACACAGCAGCATTACAAGTCTCAGAAAAGCACATAAGAGAAATTGTACAAGTATGAGACAAAATATCCATCACTTTGACAATTTAAACCTCACTAAATCTATCTCTAAACCTGCCACTAGAATATTATTCAAGATTTACATTACAAGCATGGTACATATGGTACGAATTGCAGTAATTCTCACCAAGACAAGACATGGACAGACATAAGTTTTATAAATTATGTCCAAATTCTCTCCTAAGCTCAGATGCTGCAAGAATATGCTTCATGAGCATATGGTTAGAGAAACCAATGAATGGCAATCATTAGTTTGACATATTAGATAATATATATAGCCATCTTCAGTACTACTACATGAAAAAGAAAAGCTGATGATATTGAGTCATACAGTTTTTTAAGTGTCTTCTTAGAATGAACCGTGTGGTATGATAAGCATGTTTAAGAGAAAAAAAACATGGAAAATAAACCATGTAGTATGGACTTACCTCCAGAATCTGCTACCACTCCTTGCTAGTAATCCGCATAAGCAAGAAAAAAGAACTGGTTTACTGTCAGTTTTAATAAATTAATTCAGTGCAAGCAGCTAGCTTCAATTCACAACTAAAGAAAATTAAAAGGAGGAGCAGCTAACACTATGATTATAATATGAAATACAGCTACTGGTACTCATAAACGGACTTTCTTACAGGATAGAGAAAATACAGCTTCCAATGCCCCCCGAATCAATCAGTAAAGAAGATAAGAGTTTTTATAGCTATCTAATAATCAAAATGGTAATAAAAGAGAGATTGAGTTAAAGATTTGCAATGGACAAAAGGACACCAGATGAGCATTCTATCGGAAAACAGAAAGCCAGACTTGTAGGCTGCAACTGAACAACAATAGAGAACTAACTGCAAAGCATGCAAGAGCCGTTGAGAGGCACGGTGTCAGAGATGGCAACGCCATAAGAAATACATTTACATGGCAATAATTCAGTGTTTCGTGAAGAAAATGAACATTTTCATTCTATTATTTTACAACCTACCAAATTGATTTCCTGTTTTATCAAGGCGATACTTTAGTGCTTTAGCTTTTAACAATGTGATCTTGCGCATATAGTAGCCTATGTCAATGTCATTCGAATAGAATGATACAAAGCACACAAACTTTCTTCTACTTCTTTTGTGGGAACTAAAATATGGTAAAATTATGAAGAAGAAACCCTTATCATTTAGTTTAGAAAGACACATAAGTGACAATACATAATGTTGCCAAAATAAGATAGTTCGCATGCTATTTCAATCAGAGAGATATTTACATACCATTTCCCTGCATCTCCCATTCTTCCTCCTCTGTTGCTTTCTACTGATCCTGTTAGACAGAAGCACCCTGAAGGAACTGGAAGAGGCTCAGAAGCAATACAAACAAGCAACAGAGGAAAAACAAGCAACAGTTTCTTAAGTGTCTTCTAAGAATGAACAATGTGGTACAACAAGCCTGTGAAGAATAACATGCAAAATAAACCATTTTGTGTGGACTTACCTCCAGAATCTGCTACCACTTCGTGCTAGTAATCTGCATAACGATGCAAGAAAAACGAAGAGGTTTACTGTTAATTTCAGTAAGTTGAAATTAGTGCAATTTCTGATTACACACAGCAAAAGAAATAATTTAGTTTCATCCGTCAGATTTCACTCAGCCCAATTCACATCACGTCTACAAATCAGATTCCAATAGTCAATAGATTGTCCAGACCAGTCCATTAAAAATAGCATTTGAACATGCCATCCATGTCACTGGCATCAACATATGCACACGTCAAGAAAAACTGTTAAGAATGCCATGAGTACAACATCCAGATAGTGTAAATGCTGATACTACAAAACAAAAATCTTTCTTCTATTTCGAAAGACCTTCCACTTGTCAGTCAAAATCTAAAATGATAAGTAGAAATATAAACCAAACTTCATTATGTCAGTCTATATGTACAGAACCTGTATTCAGTATTACAAGAACAGAAAAATTTTGCTATAAATATGCATTAGAACAGGACATCTCAAGCAGGGATTTTGCCAAATAGGATGCAGGCATGGCCAGAGATGCATGAATCATCAAGGATGCAGGCCATTCTAGCTGAGCGTTTAATAATCAAGAAAACATTGCATAATCGTGCTATTCGGCTTGCCAGCCAGCAGCGCCATGCAAGGCACAATGTCAGCAGTCAGCACACCAAGGCACGTGGACAATGCAACAAGGGTCGTCAAAAGCAAGCAGCGGGATGGGCTCACACCTGTTGCAGAATGTTATTAACCTTTGGTTTGCTTGGCAATTTGACGAGCACCTGATGAGCAAGCACGAGAGGTACCTACCAAGCTTTGCTCCTAATATTATCAACATCCAATCAAGCAGAGCGACGAAATCACACTACCAGCAGCACCCGTTCGCCCCTATCGGATCGAGTTGTGGAGGGGATTACCTCGTATTGGCAAGCCAACCGGCTGAGGACAAGCACCAGGCGGAGAGCAGGTGGGTTCGAGGATGAGCACCAGGCGGAGCCCATGGTCCATGGCGACTGGGCCGTGGAGGAGCGTGGCGCCGGCGGAGAAGCGGCTCGAGGAGGCAGGAGTCGGGGCAGGTGATGGGGCGCTGGGCCGCTGGCAGACGAGCACGGTGGTGCCAACTGCGGCTGGGTGGCCACCTCAGCGTTGCGCCCGACCATGTTGACGGAGAATAGGAGGAGTATGGTGCTCCGCCAGATCCATGGGAGGAGGAGTGCGATGGCGATGTGGCGATCTCGCCCCGCCAGATCCACGGCAGAGCCCGGCCTGCAGCTCGGCCAGCCGCACGTCTGCTCGTCGACCACGGAGCTCGACCCCAGCCTCCCGGATCTCCGCCGCCGCCGGATCCGGCCTCCCCCACTCCGGATCTGTCTCCCGTGAGAGTGCGCTCCTTTTTTCTTTAGAGAGAGAGGGGAAAGAGGAGAGAGGCCTGCGCTCTTCGGACGCAAGGCTCGCGTTAATCCGAACCAAGTTAAAGTTTGGGTCCGAGGGCCACCTCGGTGGTGACGGGCAATGGCTCAGCCCGTTACCCTTCCGCGTTTACAAGGTGACGGGCAACATGAAGGCCCGTTATCTGTTACCTAACCTGGTTATAGGTGACGGGCAACATTGAGACTCGTCACTTTTTATTTGGTGACACTTGCACGTGTGACAGTAATAGGTGACGGATTTTAACTCAGCCCGTGACCCACCAGCTTTAGGTGACGGGTCATAAATGCCTGTCACCTATTTACTGTCACCTATAAGCCTTTCTTACGTAGTGCCTGTGTGAGAGTATCATCCACAACGAAAGAGCCGTTGAAGCGGTATGTGTACTACTTTAGTTCAGTACTTTTTTAGTTATTAGGTAATCAAATTTGCTTTTTCTCGTTCTATCTCAGAGTATCCATTCATTCGATCTTGCTTCCCCTTGCTTGCTTGGCCAGGATAGAACCAGGGGGAAAGAATTTAGAAGAGTGTCATACTAAAGGAGTAAGCCATCAAATCCTTGAAAGGGGGCGGCCCTTACGACATAACTCGGGGTTTTCATCTCCTTCCTTGTTGCAATTTCTTTCAGGCTTATTCATTGAAATATTAGAAACCCTTTTTTCTGGACAGTCAGAAAATCGTATAAAAATCAAGCAAGAAAATGGATGCGCGTTAGCGCAACGGCTTTCGCGCTAGTTGCTCAACTCAAAAAATCGTATAAAAATCAAGCAAGAAAACGGATGCGCGTTAGCGCAACGGCTTTCGCGCTAGTTGCTCAATCCGTTGCTTGCTTCTCTTCTGTCTTGGAAAAGTGAGGATTTCCTATCTGATCCAAGGGAAGGAAGAGAGGTGGAAAGTGTTGCTGTGTCAAATCGAGATTGTGTGGGTGTTCAGTCTACCGCTCATGTTCGACGCTAACGAAAATCATGCATTGGATGGATGCCCGGGCATTGAGAAGGAAGGACGCTTTCAGAGGCGAAAGGCCATGGGGAGAGAGAGCGTCTGTGATCCATGGATCTCCGATCGGGAAACCGTATCCAAGCTCCGTGGCTAGTCTGCGCTCTTTGGACTTTTCAAACTTAGCGAACTGAAACATCTGAGTAGCTAAAGGAAGGAAAATCAACCGAGACCCCGTTAGTAGCGGCGAGCGAGAGCGGAACAAGGGTTTTCATCAAAAGGGGTTCTTTGGCAAGCCCTATTAAAGAAGCTAAGTGACTTTCGTCACTCAAGTAGTGAGTTTGAGAGTGACCGTTACGGCGACCACTTGTACTTCTAGGCCTTGGCGACCTAGACAAATAGAGTAGAGGGGTCTCAAAACCTATTATTTTGGAAAGGATAACTGATCAAAGAGACGTAGCTTTTTCTCTCTTTCCTTCTTTCCACCAAGCTTCTTTATTGGAGTTGACTTATAGTGGTTGGTTCTTGCCTTGTAGCGAGTTGGGAGTGTCTTGACCAATAGCCCTCTCTTGTCTTTCAAGCTTACCTTCGTCTGTAATATTCGAGGTTACCAGATCTCTGAGACTACCATCGATCCGACAGAGCGGAACAACCAGAAAAAGCCATTACACCAAAGTAAGTAGAATGGAATTAAGTAGATGTACGAAAGACGAGAGAAGAACCAGGGGCACAAACACTTTTCATTCCAATCCCTATTGGCCATTCTATTCTTTTCTTCTCGACAAATATCATACCATGATGGGCTGTACAAAGAACTGACCATGATCTCTTGCTAGGGGAAGGTATGTATCGGGTAGACAAAGGATTCGTCATGGGGAGGCAGGCAAGGGGAAAAGGGATCACTTTTGAACTGAGGGAAACTGTGAAAGAAGCCCGCATTCCCCCTCTTCTTTCCCCCTACCTACCCATTAGGTAAGTGTTGAGCGTTGAGGAAATTCAACGTTGGGCCGGCCTTGTGCTAGCCCAGCCCATTCGAATTGAGATGAGGAAGCCCTGGCCTCATCCCTAACATGCAGCTACGGGAGGAACAGAGGAGCAGCTCCTGGCTGGTTCAGTAGCGGCGGCGCAACTGCTTGTCCGAGCTTCCCGGGCGACTGGGTCGAGCTCGTGGAGCGGCTGCGGCGTGCGTGTGGACCAAGGGAACAGTTGGGGACGCTCGGATTGAGGGCGAGATGAACGGAACGGCTTGGATGAGTAGCCTGTCCCGTCTCTCACTAGGGTTCGTTCTCCTCCTTCCCCTATATCTGCTCCTTTCCGTCTCACTGCAGCATACGAGTTCAGGAAGAAATCCCCCTCTCTTTCTTTCTTGTGCGACCCCTGTGTTCTTCTTGTGCGGATTGCTGAGGAACCGGAGTTGCTGTGGAGGTGCGTGGTGCTGCGACGTTTAGGCTCGCCCACACGGTCAGGTGGACCTGTGTGGAGAGGTCTTGTATCTCCGTCTTCCTCACCGTCGGCGACGGCGGCGCCTAGGATTTCTGGGACAGCGGCCGACGAGCCGTGCCTGACCCTCATCTCGGAACGGTTTGCGCGCTTCCGTTTGTAAGTGTTGCACACAACTCTGTTATTTCCTTTGGATTATGCTTAGTAATCTGGACTAGTAACTCATTGATGATTAGATGAGCTGAGATCAGTAGTTTGAGATTACTCTGGTTGTCTCCATTAACTGTCTTTGTTCAGCCGGCATTGGAATGGAATAATTACTTTCTGCAGTTCGTAATACTACCTGATTTCAGTACAGAACTGCATTGTTTGTTTACTGCTACCTGAATTATTCCTCACTGTGATTGTTCCAACGTGTTAGCATTTATCAGTAGATACTTGTTGTTATGCCAAAGACATTTCCGTAGGAGACAACTAGATGGCAGGACTCTAAATTACTTGATTTAGGAAGCTTTACTTGTCAACAGTCAGGGAGCAAAGTTAAAGACTTTGGGGCCGACTGTTTGAAATATCTGAGAGTTAATCTTTTCTTTTACTTGGTTTACCAGTTTAGTTATTATTTCACATGATGATACCTCTGTACTACAAATCTGAACTGTATAGTATGGGATGCCTGATCTGTGAACATGCATTGCATTATCCAAACCAGTTTTTGTATGTGATTTCTCTACTCATAGTTGTACTGAAATTATTGCACTTTATTCAACAATCCAGAAATCCTAGTATGGCTGGTTCGAGTTCAGTTCCACACATGCCTAACTCGGACGCTATTAAACCTGAGCCTTTTGATGGCACCGGCTTCAAACGCTGGCAGGCCCGGACGAAGCTATGGTTGACGGAACTCGGATTATTCTGGGTCCTCACCGAAGAGCCGCCCGTGGTGCCTGGAGATGATGTGCAAGACGAGGTTGAGAAAGCGCGACTTGTTGCGCTTAGGACCCGTTGGGAAAAGGCAAATGGCTCAGCCCTTGCACGTCTCTTGGCTGTCATAGCACCTAAGTTTTTTGATAATTATCTGGAAAGTGTCGAGGCAAGGATTGTGTGGACTGATCTGAATGACAAATATGCTGAAAGCGACAATGGCAATGAGTCCTTTTTGGTGGCAAGCTACCTGAACTTTCGTATGGGAGAAGGCCGATCAATTGTGGAGCAAATCCATGAGCTGCAAATGATCGTGCGGGACATAACTCAATTTGGGTGTGTTCTCCCTGAAGCTTTTCAGGTTAATGCCATTCTTGCCAAACTGCCCACTTCTTGGCGTGACTTTGTCACTGCACGTCGACACTTAAAGCAGCGATTGACTCTCACCGAGCTCATTGCTGCAATAAATGTCGAGGAGAAGTCGAAGGCAGGTTTTGGTGGGGTAAAGGCAGCCAATGCTCAAGCAAATATTGTCGATTACAAGAACCAGCATGGGAAGAATGTGAAGAAGGAAAAGGAAAAGGAAAAGAAGGTGCCTGGACCTACTGGACCGAAGAACAATGCATTCAAGAAGAAGAAGGATCAAATCATCTGCTTTGTTTGTGGTGAGAAAGACCACAAGGCAAACAGGTGCCGAAACCGTAAAGGGAGGGGTCCTTCACCTGATCGGCAAAAGGGAGCTAATGCTCAAGTGCATGTGGCTGTTGCACAGACCTGCAATGGTTCAGGCGCTGCTGCAAATGGGTATGTACCATTGGCCTTTATGGCAGATTCATCATTTGATTGGTGGATAGATACTGGTGCTACTAGACACATTTGTGCTGATCATAAATGCTTTACATCCTTGCAGACTGCAGCAGGTGGATCCGTATTGATGGGAAACGGAGTGGCTGCAGCAGTACGTGGCATGGGACAAGTGAGCTTGAAGTTAACTTCCGGCAAGAATCTTGTTCTAAAGGACGTGCTGTATGTACCAGCAATGACTCGCAATCTGTTAAGCGGGTCGATGCTGTGTCGTCAAGGAATAAAGTTAGTCTTCGAGTCAAATAAAGTAGTGTTAACCAAATTTGGTTCATTTGTAGGAAAGGGCTATGATTGCGGAGGCATGTTCCGCCTTTCTGTACTTGATACTTCTGCTAGCATTTTCTATTCTTCATATTCAAATAATAACATTGATTTGTGGCATTCACGCCTTTGTCATGTTAATAGAGATGCAATAGTTCGAATGAGCAAAATGGATTTAATTCCCGCATACAATTTTGATAGAGATAATAAATGTGAGGTGTGCGTGCAAGCTAAGCAGCCCCGTAAGCCTTTTCACACGGTTGAGGGGAGAAGCACCTCACCCCTTGAGCTGGTCCATTCTGACTTATGTGAGATGAATGGAATTATAACCAAGGGAGGTAAAAAATATTTCTTTACTCTAATAGATGATGCTACTAGGTTCTGTTATATTTACCTTCTCAGAACTAAAGATGAAGCATTAGAATATTTTAAAATCTATAAGGCTGAAGTTGAAAACCAATTAGGAAAGACAATTAAGAGACTTAGGTCCGATAGAGGTGGGGAATATATTCCTAGAGATTTCTCTGAATACTGTGAGGAAAATGGCATCGTACATGAGTACACGCCACCATACTCACCCCAATCCAATGGAGTAGCCGAAAGAAAGAACAGAACTATTTGTGACTTGGCTAATGCTCTTTTACAAAGTTCTGGTATGGCTTACTCATGGTGGGGTGAGGCTGTCCTCACTGTTAACTATGTCCTAAACAGGGTTGCTCCTCGGAACAGGGAGGAGACGCCCTATGAGGGATGGAAAGGGAGAAAGCCTAACCTGTCTCATCTTCGTACATGGGGCTGTCTTGCTAAAGTACATGTCCCTCCGCCGAAGAAAAGGAAACTTGGACCAAAGACAGTCGATTGTGTCTTTCTCGGTTATGCATTCCATAGCACAGCCTACAGATTTCTAGTGGTTCATTCCGAGGTGTCAGATATTGCTGTCAACACAATACAAGAATCTCGGGATGCAACATTTTTTGAGCACATCTTCCCTATGAGAGTGAAAGAATATGGTCCACCTGAGACATCAACTAGTGGTCCTGCTCCTCACGATGATGAAATAGTTCCTGAATTGGAACCAAGGAGGAGCAAGAGACAAAGAGTTGAAAAATCTCTGGGTGATGATTTTGTTACCTATGTCGTGGATGAAGAACCACGGAATATCTCTGAGGCATATGCTTCTCCTGAGGCAGAATACTGGAAAGAAGCGGTTCGTAGTGAAATGGATTCCATTATCACTAACGGAACCTGGGAGCTAGCTGAACTTCCAGGTGGCTGCAAGCCAGTAGGATGCAAATGGATATTTAAGAGAAAGCGTAGACCCGATGGTACTATAGAAAAGTACAAGGCCCGATTGGTGGCTAAGGGTTTTACACAAAAGGAGGGTGAAGACTATTTCGACACTTATTCTCCTGTTGCCAGATTACCCACTATCCGTACGCTTATAGCACTGGCAGCTGCGCACAAACTCCTCATACATCAAATGGATGTTAAAACAGCTTTTCTAAATGGAGAGCTTGATGAGGAGATATATATGCAGCAACCAGAGGGATTTGTGGTAAAAGGACATGAGAATAAAGTGTGTAGATTGATCAAGTCCCTATATGGTCTTAAACAAGCCCCGAAACAGTGGCATGAAAAGTTTGATAATACACTCACTTCGGTCGGCTTTTGAAGTGTCTCCGCTTTTCACAGGATCGAGTCGGTAAAGCGCTGATGAACAGACGCAACAGTACAGCATATAAAAAGCACAATTTTACATCTTTAAGTTATTACAAGTCTTAAATGATTTAAAACACGTGAGTAGCACAGCGGAAATCTACAAACACAACCTCTACTAAACTCGACGATACATGGCCGCACATCGAAGCCCTGCGATGTGGACCCGCTGATGAACTCCACCAAGCAACAGCGGAAGCAAAAATCTATACCTGCACAAAAACATAAAGAGCCAAACCCTGAGTACTAGTTACTCAGCAAGACTTACCCGTCAATATGGCTAACTACAGCCGACTCGTAGAATGCAAAGGCTACAAAGGGTTAGGCTAACTCACTTGCATAAAAGCGCACTAATTACTTGGTCCTTACTTTCAAGTTTTAATTTCAATTAAGTACTTAACCAATAAAGCAGTGTTCATATATCTAGAACAGGTATAAGTAACAATACATCAACGGTGACAGTATATATAGCAAAATATGTAAATAACAGTAATGTAATAGACTAGCATCATCATCATCAATCATATCACACTACGATGTGACGCAGTGAGCAAGGTTGCTCTTGACCGAGAGCGGCGGCATCGATGTACATCCTGCAGGAGAAAACCTGACCATACGCCACACACGCGTAGAGTCGCATGTGGCAACTATTCGCGAAGGTCCCCCTAGAGCTGGCTGGGTCTCACACCTCCCGAGAAAGGCCTTCCCGCACGGCCCCCGTCCCAGACGTACGCCCCGATTGGGAAGCATCCCTTCTCTCCCGAATACCATGATAGAAAGTGCAAGTATCCGCAAGACACCAGGGCAACCTAAGCTACTAAGTTTACTAGGCCCATAAAAACACTAGCATATGATCAGTACGTTCGAACTTGCTCAACAGGGCCAACAACGGACGGTCCTTAATCGACACAGACGGGGCTACACCACCGCGAAGGCCCAGCCTTCTCCAACCATCCTATACAAGCAATTCCCCGTCCGGTCTCAACAAATCCTAAATCCAGCTAGTACAATCCAGGGGTCCTTATCATGCGAGTGGGACCTACCACTCGACTTCTACCGTCCGCTAGCCACTAAGCCTAGCAAGTTCTAACGTAACCTAGACCACATCTATAAAAATAAGACACAAGGTAGGATAGGGAAGGGTAGTCCTAATGCAGTTCTAAGGTTTCACATCAACTCCTAATAAACCTAATGCACAATCAATTACTAGCCCCAATCAAGTGCGAAAATAAAATCCTAAATAGGGAGGCATGCACCGGGGCTTGCCTGGCTCAGGAATGACGCTATCACTAGCACAGTCAGCAACAATCAGTCAGTGGCTCCTCCTGAGCGGCTCAGCATCCTGGTCCTCCACCTGCTCCTGAATCACCTCGAGAGCTATATGCCATGACAAGGAAATGCAAGTTAGATGCAATAACATGATGCAATTAAAATGTATTTATTTATAGGACAGTCATTTACACTGTAAGTGCAAATGATTAATTTGTTTAATTACTTTCGTCTGGAGTATTTCCTTAATCAATTACTGTTTAAGTTAATTACTTAACTAGCTTAAGTGAGTTATTTAACTTAATTAAATTCGAAAATTAATATATGTCCAGTGGCATTTTTCTTGTGAAGTGAACCACTGAAAATAATTTATGGTGAAGTTTGATGATTTGTTGCTTTACAGATTAATTATAATAATTTATACAATACAGAGAATGATTTAATTCATAAGAAAATAATTATACATCATATGACAGTGGAAAAATGTTCTGTATGTGTGTTATCAGTAGCTTAACAAGCAGGCAAGATTTCATGATTTAATGAGCAACAGAAAATTTATTAAGAATTAAAGAAGATTTGCACCAATTATAATTTTACAGAAAACAGGAAAACGAGTTGTAAGATTTTGACTTTTTATTTAAGTAGATCTGAGCATAAGGAAGCTAACAAAATTGTTTTTATATTTTTTTGATGTGTATTTGATTTACTATGTATTTTACAAGTTTCAGTCAATTTTTGGAGAATTACACAAATTCGGAAAAAGATTTAAATCCTGGCGGACCAGTCAGATCCAAGCAACACAGAGGACCACAAGGTCCTGGCCGCACTAGATCTGGGCCTGGCCACAAATGATCCGTCCACTCAGAGTCGAGGGCACACGAGAGGCCACACGGTTCGGCACACCCGATCCCGCGTGGACGCAGGGGATCTCAACCCTGCAGCCCATGGTGCGCTGGCCTGGACCGTCGCCGGAGGGCGGCGGCGGAGCTTGCCGGAGTAAGCTCCAGTGGCTCTCTAGGCTGGCCGAGGGCGCGGGGAAGGAGCGTGGAGAGAGGAGGGCTCACCTCGACGAGCAAAAGCGTGCGGGGCAGGCCGGAGCAGGGCCGACGGCGAGAGATGGCGGACGGCGGAGCTTCGGCAATGTCGTGGGGGCGGAGGGAAGGTCGGGGACGAGCTTGGCTTGGTCGGAGAGCTTCACGTAGGCGAGGTCGTTCTCGGAGCCGGCATGGTTGACGACGAGGAAGAGTGTAGGGTGGTCGTCGACGTTGAACTGCGGGTGCGACGGTGGCGACTGGCGGTGGGGAAAATCTTGATTCCGACAACCTGAGTGACGGGGACGCAGGCAAAATGGGTCAGGGAGGTGCGCAACAAGAAGTGCGAGCTTCCCTAGCGAGTAATTGACCGAGGACTCACCGGAGGCGGAGTATTGCACGACGAGGCGGATGGGGAGCGGCTGCCGTGCTTGGAGATGACGACCGAATCCTCGCGATTCATTGCGGGATTGCAGGGTCCGAGGCCATGGTGGATGTCGGAGGGGCACTGTCGAGGCTCTTGGATGTGCTGGCTCGTCCGGGACTCGCTCGACGGGGGCTGGCCCGAGCTCGGCTTCGCGGCGGCCATGGCGGGTTGCTGGCGGGAGCGAGGACGAGAAGCGAAGAGAGGAGGAAATGAGCGATGGCGCTCGGACGGGCAAGGAGCGGCCGTTTTCTGCGTCGCGGCGCGGTCGAGGGCGGGCCAGGGTGCCGCACGGCGTCGCCGTACGCCGACGGCAACGTGGCGAGTGAGTTCGGGCGCGGGCAGAGAGAGGAGGTGGCTGACCAGTGGGCCCTCGGGCATCTTTTTATTTTCTTCGAATTTCTGGTCAATGGTTTTCCCCAAATTTGTGAACACGATTTGAATTAGCAAACGAGATCCAAAATTCACAAATTTGGTCTCCTTGGAAAGCTCTTGATCTGTACTTCCATCTGACCAACATGCACATTTGGATTTCTAGTAGATTTAAAACTGCATCTGGTCAAATTTGGGTACTTTTAAAACTTGTGAGATTTATTTGAGCAACCAAACGAATTTCTAAAATCACCATAAATTCTCCAAAATTCTTTCTTGAGGTACTGCATCCACTGGTATTTTTAGTTGCTCAATATGTTATGCAAAAATTTGAGTTCTTTCAGAAGCTTGGATTTGACCATTGTTCAAAATTTGAATTTCGAATTTTGAATTTGGCTTCTGTTTGGCTTTTGTTCAGTTCAAGGTGAGTTTTATGCGAATTCAGTGACACGGGGTGTCACAGCCCTCCCCCCTTAAAGAAATCTCGTCCCGAGATTTAAGGAGACTAGGGAAAACAAACGGTGCGGGAACGAAGTAAACCAAAACTGTAGCGTAGGTAATTTCCTCTTGTTCTCCGGTGATCTCATCCTCAAACTAGCTGCTGTACTGCACCATATAGAAGCGGTAACACTTTTCCCAGTGAATATGTCCTTCGCATCCGTGATCTTGAAGGGTTGCTCAGAATAAGCAAGATCTGGCTCAAGTTGTCCTACATCACTGATCACCATATATGCCGGAGCTTTTAAGCACTTCCACAACTGAGACATGTCAAAGACGGAGTGCACTCCTGAAAGATTGTGGAGCAGCTCTAAACGGTAAGCAACAGGTCCACATTGCTCAGATATTCGGAACGATCCAATGTACCTCAGTGCTAGTTTCTCCCTAACACCGAACCGATATACACTCTTCACGGCGGGAGACGCAAAGGTATATGTGGTCCTCAACTGTGAAAACTAACCATCAGCGTCTCTTATCTGCATAGCTCTTCTGTAAAGACTGGAGGCTCTTAGGTTAAATTGAATGGGTGCATTAACTCTTCTGCAGCTGCTGTCAATTTGGTCCAATAGTGATTCTTTCCACGGATTCGGCCCAATCCAGTGGAGTATGACATCGACGTCCATACAAAGCCTCGAACGGCGCCATCTTGATGTTTTCCTAATGTCTGCTGCCATAGGAGAACTCTAACGGCGTTATGTACTCATCCCACTTCTGGCTGTGAGTCCCGGTATATCTTGCAGCTGTCGGGGAGGATAGAGTACTTAGACAAGTAGGCTTCGTCAATAATATCTTCTTGCGTAACTCAAGTCTTTAGGCACTACCCTTCTGTTCCTAAACCTAGCATTCCTTTCTCATCCTCCTGTAAACACTTGGCTTCACAATCTTGAGCTTTCTCGTGGACATCCTTCGTGTGTTGTAACAACTCATTGCGCAAGGTCAGAGCGAGTGATAGGTTGGTCAAAGTATCACGAGGATACATCCGAATACAGAACTTATCTTCTGAGTGGCAGTTTGCGGTGAAACAACGAGGCTTGGAACTTCTTTTCTTCTGTGTGGCAATGAGCCATGGACTCGATGCGATAGGTCATCATCCTTGATCACTCCAACCATCGTTTCTGATACTTAAACGTTTCTGACCGAGTGAAGATGTATTGAAAACTCTTGTTCCCTTGGCGGGTCTTGATAGCATTCCTTTCGATGATTATTGCACTGATAACCATCACTTTGAAGCTGGATCGAAAGTCTTCTTAGAAGGCAAATGAACTTCTTTCACGACGAGTGTTAGGCATCTGAGTTGTGATGGGCTATGCTGTTCCAACATTCCCTCAACTTACGGAGTTGAACCTTCTGCTCTTCTAGCTCATTGAGCCACATCTTGTACGGTCTTCAGGAGAGCCACGAACTTCTTGAAACTCGATCTTGAAACTGCACATCTGAGTTTGGTATGCGTGCTTGACAAGGGTATGGGACGAACATCAGATCAGCCACGAACTGCAGGTAACTCATCTGACTCTAGCTAACGTGTAGGTGCACTAAAAGTCTCACGGTGGCCAACGAAGAGAGGCATAACAGAACTCTGTCGTGAAATGGTGATTCGAGACGAATGACACCTGAAGGATATCAAGACAGAGAAGGGCACAAGGATCGGTCAAACATCTGCCAAATAGGGGCACTAGCGATATCCAAAGAAGACACAATGGTACCGAGAAAGTAGGATTTCCAAGGATCGGTAGGCGCGAGATTGCGGGTAGACGAAGGAAATCAAGGTATACAACTTCCACATTCGTGCTCTTTAATAAGATTATTAATGCATCAATTTATTCTCTGCTAGAATGGTAAGATGCATAATCATGGTGCATTGCGTGCTTTAAATGATGCAATGCACATATGTGATGGTGCCCATGCAATGGTGCAAGTGCATTATGTCATGTCTCATGATGCTCATTGCATGGTGCATAAATGATGGATATGACTTGATGCATATGAATGTTTATGATATGGTGCACATGTCGTGGTGCATAATGATGCAATTGCCATGATGCATTGTTTATGGTGCAGATGTGATGATGCATTATTCATGGTGCATATGTGATGATGCACCTGGTATGACATGCATAATAGATGTATATGACGATGCATTGTAAAATGCTTGGGCAATGCAGGTGATGTATTGCAATGCGTATGGAATGGTGCATTGCACATGCCTAATGTTGTCAAATTTTAATTCTTGAGCAAGAGCGAGGATCACAAAAGCAAGGCTAAGGAGAAGATTATCAAGATCAGGCATAACCTTCTCCACATTTGGTGGGCAACTAGCAAGGATATCAATCACAGGGAAAACCATTTCTAGTGTAGGACTCATTAACAATGGTATACAACAGCAAAAGAGGGGCTTCACACGAACATGACAGATAAGAGTGCAAAAGTATTCATGACGAAAACGAACGGGGTCAGGCTCAACATGAATACAACTTCATCCATCGAGGTAGGGCAAGGTCGTACAACTCGATAACACGTAGGTCCAGAGGTACAACAATAAGATTACAACAATAAAACAAGAGATCACATCGCCTGGCTACGGCACTACTACGGTACTCCAGCACTAGATCCAACGGAACTACAGGGATACATCTAAACAACACACTACACGATGGATCTGGTCGAAGCAACTACAACCATTCAAACGTCCTCCTCACTTTCCAATTGCTCTTCATGTTGCAGTTTGACGATGTCTGTTGGTACTTGCTTTGCAGATGGAACGGGTTGAACTTGGGCTGCTATTCGCTGTGTGACCATCTGTTGGGTTGCATCTTGTTCTTTGATAAGTCCTTCGATATGGTTGTCTTGATTCTGTACCTGTAGTGCTAACTCCATAATTTGGGCTTCTCTAATGTTCAGTAAGGCATCCTTAGCTTCGTCTCGCTCGGTACAAGGTCTTATCGTCTTCAGAAGCATGCTCATCTTTTCCCTCTGGTTGACGATTCAGATCATGCAGTGTCCGAGTAGTGGACATGTACGGCTAGGTATAGGTTGCAATTTGGTTGTCTGTCATCCATCTGCGCATCCATGCGACAGCTCCAAGAGTGAAAAAGATTGCAGGCAAGACTATCAATGTCCATTTGTGGAGAGTGCGAACGAAACATCTCAAACTACTCCAAACTGCACCACCATGCTAAACAAAGTTTAACACATGGTAATCAACTTCTGTACGGCGTACTAAGCCACTGCACACAGCAATTCGGGCAAAAACAAGAGAGCAACACCCCTTCAAAGTAACACTCTGAAATTTGTCTTTATTGCGAGCAGCAGTCACAAAACTGAAATCTGGCACTTCTGTAGGCGTCACACGAGAAAAGTCAGAATACCAAACTTGTAGATAACTTCCATATCTTTCCAACGAGTTCTCAAAAGCCAGAAACGGATCAGTAAAACTGGAGATATCGAATTTTGAAAATGACAGACAGATTCTGGAAAAACTGGTCGAAGCTGAATTTTAATTTCACTTGGTCGACAGAATTTGGAGGGGATACTGACAGAATCGAAATGGCAAATCTGAAACAAAGTTTTAGTCCATATTGTAAGCTTTCCAGAAAGTCTTTGTTTGCAATTTTTGGCTTAGCGGTTTTGGAGTTACGAATTTTTTTTTAAGTTAGCTTGTCTGTCTGAAATTTCTGGGTGATCTGAATTTCGTGGAAATGTTTTAAGATGAATATGCAATAGATGTTCGACCTATACGTCCTCACAAAATAAAATCTTGCCCAAGTATAGCAGGCCGTAGACATCGGTGGCAACTAAGTCGCACTCATGCACGTTTGCTATACGATCTACACGTAAGTTAGTGTACCTGCAGAAAACATACATCGCCACCTCAAGCAACCTACATAGGTGACGTCCATCAAATCCGCCGATGGACAGCAATAACAGAAAAGTAATGCATGGCTCCCCATATCACAAATCACATCTCAACACCTTCATCTCCTCCATCCTATAACACCCCCCACAATCTACACGAGTTAAACTCGTATCACTTGAGCCATGCATGTTACTTACCTTCTTACCTGGGCGTCGGTGCGTCGTTACAGAAAGTAAACAAACAACTCCTATTACCACCTTATACTCTAACATCCTTATAAAGGGGCTTTTCGTTCCTCACTCGTAACGTGGTTAGCTTTTCGAAAATAGGCCGTTTATATGATGTACTGTCCCAACACGGCTCTGATGCCAGCTGAAGTGTCTCCGCTTTTCACAGGATCGAGTCGGTAAAGCGCTGATGAACAGACGCAACAGTACAGCATATAAAAAGCACAATTTTACATCTTTAAGTTATTACAAGTCTTAAATGATTTAAAACACGTGAGTAGCACAGCGGAAATCTACAAACACAACCTCTACTAAACTCGACGATACATGGCCGCACATCGAAGCCCTGCGATGTGGACCCGCTGATGAACTCCACCAAGCAACAGCGGAAGCAAAAATCTATACCTGCACAAAAACATAAAGAGCCAAACCCTGAGTACTAGTTACTCAGCAAGACTTACCCGTCAATATGGCTAACTACAGCCGACTCGTAGAATGCAAAGGCTACAAAGGGTTAGGCTAACTCACTTGCATAAAAGCGCACTAATTACTTGGTCCTTACTTTCAAGTTTTAATTTCAATTAAGTACTTAACCAATAAAGCAGTGTTCATATATCTAGAACAGGTATAAGTAACAATACATCAACGGTGACAGTATATATAGCAAAATATGTAAATAACAGTAATGTAATAGACTAGCATCATCATCATCAATCATATCACACTACGATGTGACGCAGTGAGCAAGGTTGCTCTTGACCGAGAGCGGCGGCATCGATGTACATCCTGCAGGAGAAAACCTGACCATACGCCACACACGCGTAGAGTCGCATGTGGCAACTATTCGCGAAGGTCCCCCTAGAGCTGGCTGGGTCTCACACCTCCCGAGAAAGGCCTTCCCGCACGGCCCCCGTCCCAGACGTACGCCCCGATTGGGAAGCATCCCTTCTCTCCCGAATACCATGATAGAAAGTGCAAGTATCCGCAAGACACCAGGGCAACCTAAGCTACTAAGTTTACTAGGCCCATAAAAACACTAGCATATGATCAGTACGTTCGAACTTGCTCAACAGGGCCAACAACGGACGGTCCTTAATCGACACAGACGGGGCTACACCACCGCGAAGGCCCAGCCTTCTCCAACCATCCTATACAAGCAATTCCCCGTCCGGTCTCAACAAATCCTAAATCCAGCTAGTACAATCCAGGGGTCCTTATCATGCGAGTGGGACCTACCACTCGACTTCTACCGTCCGCTAGCCACTAAGCCTAGCAAGTTCTAACGTAACCTAGACCACATCTATAAAAATAAGACACAAGGTAGGATAGGGAAGGGTAGTCCTAATGCAGTTCTAAGGTTTCACATCAACTCCTAATAAACCTAATGCACAATCAATTACTAGCCCCAATCAAGTGCGAAAATAAAATCCTAAATAGGGAGGCATGCACCGGGGCTTGCCTGGCTCAGGAATGACGCTATCACTAGCACAGTCAGCAACAATCAGTCAGTGGCTCCTCCTGAGCGGCTCAGCATCCTGGTCCTCCACCTGCTCCTGAATCACCTCGAGAGCTATATGCCATGACAAGGAAATGCAAGTTAGATGCAATAACATGATGCAATTAAAATGTATTTATTTATAGGACAGTCATTTACACTGTAAGTGCAAATGATTAATTTGTTTAATTACTTTCGTCTGGAGTATTTCCTTAATCAATTACTGTTTAAGTTAATTACTTAACTAGCTTAAGTGAGTTATTTAACTTAATTAAATTCGAAAATTAATATATGTCCAGTGGCATTTTTCTTGTGAAGTGAACCACTGAAAATAATTTATGGTGAAGTTTGATGATTTGTTGCTTTACAGATTAATTATAATAATTTATACAATACAGAGAATGATTTAATTCATAAGAAAATAATTATACATCATATGACAGTGGAAAAATGTTCTGTATGTGTGTTATCAGTAGCTTAACAAGCAGGCAAGATTTCATGATTTAATGAGCAACAGAAAATTTATTAAGAATTAAAGAAGATTTGCACCAATTATAATTTTACAGAAAACAGGAAAACGAGTTGTAAGATTTTGACTTTTTATTTAAGTAGATCTGAGCATAAGGAAGCTAACAAAATTGTTTTTATATTTTTTTGATGTGTATTTGATTTACTATGTATTTTACAAGTTTCAGTCAATTTTTGGAGAATTACACAAATTCGGAAAAAGATTTAAATCCTGGCGGACCAGTCAGATCCAAGCAACACAGAGGACCACAAGGTCCTGGCCGCACTAGATCTGGGCCTGGCCACAAATGATCCGTCCACTCAGAGTCGAGGGCACACGAGAGGCCACACGGTTCGGCACACCCGATCCCGCGTGGACGCAGGGGATCTCAACCCTGCAGCCCATGGTGCGCTGGCCTGGACCGTCGCCGGAGGGCGGCGGCGGAGCTTGCCGGAGTAAGCTCCAGTGGCTCTCTAGGCTGGCCGAGGGCGCGGGGAAGGAGCGTGGAGAGAGGAGGGCTCACCTCGACGAGCAAAAGCGTGCGGGGCAGGCCGGAGCAGGGCCGACGGCGAGAGATGGCGGACGGCGGAGCTTCGGCAATGTCGTGGGGGCGGAGGGAAGGTCGGGGACGAGCTTGGCTTGGTCGGAGAGCTTCACGTAGGCGAGGTCGTTCTCGGAGCCGGCATGGTTGACGACGAGGAAGAGTGTAGGGTGGTCGTCGACGTTGAACTGCGGGTGCGACGGTGGCGACTGGCGGTGGGGAAAATCTTGATTCCGACAACCTGAGTGACGGGGACGCAGGCAAAATGGGTCAGGGAGGTGCGCAACAAGAAGTGCGAGCTTCCCTAGCGAGTAATTGACCGAGGACTCACCGGAGGCGGAGTATTGCACGACGAGGCGGATGGGGAGCGGCTGCCGTGCTTGGAGATGACGACCGAATCCTCGCGATTCATTGCGGGATTGCAGGGTCCGAGGCCATGGTGGATGTCGGAGGGGCACTGTCGAGGCTCTTGGATGTGCTGGCTCGTCCGGGACTCGCTCGACGGGGGCTGGCCCGAGCTCGGCTTCGCGGCGGCCATGGCGGGTTGCTGGCGGGAGCGAGGACGAGAAGCGAAGAGAGGAGGAAATGAGCGATGGCGCTCGGACGGGCAAGGAGCGGCCGTTTTCTGCGTCGCGGCGCGGTCGAGGGCGGGCCAGGGTGCCGCACGGCGTCGCCGTACGCCGACGGCAACGTGGCGAGTGAGTTCGGGCGCGGGCAGAGAGAGGAGGTGGCTGACCAGTGGGCCCTCGGGCATCTTTTTATTTTCTTCGAATTTCTGGTCAATGGTTTTCCCCAAATTTGTGAACACGATTTGAATTAGCAAACGAGATCCAAAATTCACAAATTTGGTCTCCTTGGAAAGCTCTTGATCTGTACTTCCATCTGACCAACATGCACATTTGGATTTCTAGTAGATTTAAAACTGCATCTGGTCAAATTTGGGTACTTTTAAAACTTGTGAGATTTATTTGAGCAACCAAACGAATTTCTAAAATCACCAGAAATTCTCCAAAATTCTTTCTTGAGGTACTGCATCCACTGGTATTTTTAGTTGCTCAATATGTTATGCAAAAATTTGAGTTCTTTCAGAAGCTTGGATTTGACCATTGTTCAAAATTTGAATTTCGAATTTTGAATTTGGCTTCTGTTTGGCTTTTGTTCAGTTCAAGGTGAGTTTTATGCGAATTCAGTGACACGGGGTGTCACAGCTTTTGTGTTAACGAAGCTGATAAATGTGTGTATTATCGCTTTAATGCAGGGCGAGGTGTCATCCTATGTTTGTATGTGGATGACATATTACTGTTCGGGACAGATTTGGACTTGATTAATCAAACAAAGTCTTTTCTTTCCCAAAGCTTTGACATGAAGGATTTGGGGGAAGCAGATGGGATTCTAAACATCAAGATCTTGAGAGGGGAGAATGGGATATCATTGACTCAATCCCATTATGTGGACAAAATGCTTACACGTTTTAATATGATGGACTGTAAGCCTGCTGCCACACCCTATGACCCTAATGCTAAATTGAAGAAAAATTTGGGTCATGGAAAAGATCAATTGAGGTATTCCCAGATTATAGGTTCTCTTATGTACTTAGCTAGTGCTACGAGACCGGACATCTCTTATGCAGTATGTCGGTTAAGTCGCTACACCTCTAATCCAGGTAGTGACCATTGGATAGCACTTGAAAGAGTACTTAAATTCTTGAAAAGAACCAAGAACCTGGGAATATGTTACACAGGTCATCCAGCTGTCGTAGAAGGATACAGTGACTCAAATTGGATCAGCGACTCTGATGACATGAAGGCTACAAGTGGATATATATTCACTTTAGCTGGTGGTGCTGTGTCGTGGAGGTCTTCAAAACAGACCGTTCTTACACGCTCCACCATGGAGGCTGAGTTAGTAGCGCTTGACTCAGCGGCGGTAGAAGCAGAGTGGATTCAAGAACTCCTCTCTGACCTCCCAATTGGGGACAAACCAGTCCCCGCTGTTCTTACCTACTGTGATAACCAAACTGTTCTGGTTAAGGTGAAGAGTAGGAAAGATAACATGAAGTCTTCGAAGCACATTAAAAGGCGACTCAAGTCGCTTCGGCATGCACTTGAGACAGGTATAATCACCGTGGATTATATTCGTTCTGAAGGGAATCTAGCGGATCCCTTTACCAAAGGATTGGCTAGAACAGTCATCCAAGCAGCATCAAAGGGGATGGGACTTTTGCCCATTGACAAGGTTCACACCGGCAGCAACCTATCCTAGAAGATCGGAGATCCCGTGAACTAGGCTCTAGGACAACTAGTTGTGTGAGCAAAAGAGCATTAAAATTCCCATGAGCTGCATACTGCTCTTCTGTAGGCAAGGTTGAGTTAAACTCTTAATGAGTTCAATGCCGTATGGCAATAGTAGTTGTCCTACAGGACTACTATGAGAACTCACCTATGTGAGTGTGATTGTGTGGTCGCAATCTCAAAGAGTATGGGCATCTCTTTGTGTGACACTCATGAATAAAAGATGCATGGACATGACCATAAAAGTCCAACCCGAGAGCTGAAAACTAAGCAGCCTAGTACAAGGTGTTATAGTGATGGAAATTTTCACACCAAGCCAGAGGATCAAGGCATCGTCCTCCTCTGTCTGTGAGAGTAGAAGTCAGTGTAACTAGGTAATTTGTTCAAACCCGCAAGGTACTTATTACTCAAATCTTGTATATCAAACCAATTAAGCACCAACATTGAATTTGGTGGGGATTGTTGAGCGTTGAGGAAATTCAACGTTGGGCCGGCCTTGTGCTAGCCCAGCCCATTCGAATTGAGATGAGGAAGCCCTGGCCTCATCCCTAACCTGCAGCTACGGGAGGAACAGAGGAGCAGCTCCTGGCTGGTTCAGTAGCGGCGGCGCAACTGCTTGTCCGAGCTTCCCGGGCGACTGGGTCGAGCTCGTGGAGCGGCTGCGGCGTGCGTGTGGACCAAGGGAACAGTTGGGGACGCTCGGATTGAGGGCGAGATGAACGGAACGGCTTGGATGAGTAGCCTGTCCCGTCTCTCACTAGGGTTCGTTCTCCTCCTTCCCCTATATCTGCTCCTTTCCGTCTCACTGCAGCATACGAGTTCAGGAAGAAATCCCCCTCTCTTTCTTTCTTGTGCGACCCCTGTGTTCTTCTTGTGCGGATTGCTGAGGAACCGGAGTTGATGTGGAGGTGCGTGGTGCTGCGACGTTTAGGCTCGCCCACACGGTCAGGTGGACCTGTGTGGAGAGGTCTTGTATCTCCGTCTTCCTCACCGTCGGCGACGGCGGCGCCTAGGATTTCTGGGACAGCGGCCGACGAGCCGTGCCTGACCCTCATCTCGGAACGGTTTGCGCGCTTCAGTTTGTAAGTGTTGCACACAACTCTGTTATTTCCTTTGGATTATGCTTAGTAATCTGGACTAGTAACTCATTGATGATTAGATGAGCTGAGATCAGTAGTTTGAGATTACTCTGGTTGTCTCCATTAACTGTCTTTGTTCAGCCGGCATTGGAATGGAATAATTACTTTCTGCAGTTCGTAATACTACCTGATTTCAGTACAGAACTGCATTGTTTGTTTACTGCTACCTGAATTATTCCTCACTGTGATTGTTCCAACGTGTTAGCATTTATCAGTAGATACTTGTTGTTATGCCAAAGACATTTCCGTAGGAGACAACTAGATGGCAGGACTCTAAATTACTTGATTTAGGAAGCTTTACTTGTCAACAGTCAGGGAGCAAAGTTAAAGACTTTGGGGCCGACTGTTTGAAATATCTGAGAGTTAATCTTTTCTTTTACTTGGTTTACCAGTTCAGTTATTATTTCACATGATGATACCTCTGTACTACAAATCTGAACTGTATAGTATGGGATGCCTGATCTGTGAACATGCATTGCATTATCCAAACCAGTTTTTGTATGTGATTTCTCTGCTCATAGTTGTACTGAAATTATTGCACTTTATTCAACAGTAAGTTGAGGCCTTTCACTGTTCAGTTTGGTTTCCGTTCGTTAGCAAGTGCCCGGCATCCGTCAGAATTATGTATTCTTCAATTGTTATTGATTCAAAATTCGTATTTGTGTTTGAAAGAGATACTCCAATTCCAATAATGGTGCTCACACTACGGAAGACGTGTCGAAGTGAAAGAACTGAAGTTCTAGTAAAAAATTTCCAATATGACATAAGAAAATGATTCATACTAACTTTAATGGATTAGTCTTGTATCTGTCCCGATGGTTAGGGCTCTAGTACATAGTCTTTCTCTTGCATCTGCTATCCGAAATGCCCGGCAGCTTACAAGTTGTCAAAGTCAAGTAGTAGCCTCTCCTTGTTTGCTCCCGCTTGGTCATTGAGCAGTGAGCTGAGGTGCGATGAGCGGTTGAGTCACGCACTCCTCCGAGTATGCATGCACCTCACGGGTTCTCTTATGGTAGAGGCGAGGCAGAGGTTAGAGTCCTCGAAGGAGGAGCCCCCCCCCCCCCCCCCCCCCCCGCTTAGATGCTCTTGACTGGACGAGTGAAGCGAGCGAGGATTTCATAGAAAATCTTCATTTTTCTTTTTTTTGGATCCCCATGCATTCCGTTATTCCCGTAACTATGGATTGATTCCCAACGGGTAAGTTTATAGGCGTCTACTTTAGCGATTCGAACTTCTCCTAGAAAAGTTTCCGGTGCGAAATTCCATTCAAAATATTTTATAGGATCCATTTCGGAAACATGGAATGTCAGAGAAATTCAAATTCACCGATTCCATCTATCGAGAAAGTAAGCAGCATAGGCTGTAACCGCAGCAGAGATTTGAACTGCAGCATTATATGGGGGTTTCCATTCTCATCATCATATTGAAGGAAACTCCTCGTGCTCTGCCATAAGAACTTGGAGTCCGTATCATGGTGCCGAGCTCTACCCTGCCCGCATTTATTTGGAAGGGGGCCAAAGAAATGTCTCCCGTCAACCGATTAAACCTTTGCTAATGGTGGAATTGCCAAACCTTTGGCCATGCCGAAAAGAAGTGTCAAGTTCTGTTATTTAAGGAATAGGAAGGAAAAGCATGAGGGTGAACCGCCTCCTGTGATCTAAAACTACTGATACCTTTAGTTTAGGGGCAGGATGGAATCCTGGTGGAATGTGATGGAATAGATCTAAGAAATGGTACGGATCCGTTATCCGAAAATTCGAATTCATTTCTTGTTTCAAATATTTACTTGTAGCATACCATATTTCAACGGATTGGCGTAATTTTTCTACTGCATGTACAGCCCCATAATAATAGTGCCTTCTTTATGGCATAAAGCCAGTTTGAACCTTCCTGACCTAGAGCAAAAGGGCCAGGCGTCAGGTTAGTTAAAGCAATAAAGTCAATGCTGATGCTCGCTTATTCAATCCTTTTTTCTATCCTCCTTGTTAATTCTGAACTTCGTTCGCAAAGTAAGCGTCCTTTTAAGGGGCCAGCCCTTTTTAATGCGCCGCTTGTAGCACCCGTATTTTTGACCATCTCGACAAACCCTAAAAATTGGGCCTTTTCAAAAATTTTCAAATGATAAAAATGGACTAGATCAAAAATAGGACTCAATTGAATTTTCTCGAAATTAAAACCATGCATGAAACAATCATGTGCATTTTTGCCTTCTTATTGCCTTTATTTCATTGTTTGTGTGAGTGTTGTAGTCCAAATTCAAATTTGAATTCAAATCCCTTTGAATTTCATCCAAAATCCAAAACCAGAAATAGATAAGCATTTCCTTGCTTAGTGGGCCGCCTCTTCCCTTTTCTCCCGCTCCCGGCCCATCTCTCCCCTTCCTTCCTCCCGCGCCCGGCCTCTGGGCCGTCTGCGCGCCGCGGCCCAGCTCCGCCCAGCCCGTTCGCCCGCCGCGAGTCGCTGACGAGCGGGCCCGGGGCCTTCGTCGACCTCGCGCCGCCGCCGCCGCCCGACCGGCCGGCGCGAAGCACGGGCGTTACTGCCCCCGCCGCCGTGCTCCCTCTCCTCTCTCCCACGCAGCGCACGCACCACTCTCTCCCCTCCTCTGTCCGGGCCCCCATCTCCTTTCCGCCGACAAGCAATGAAACCCTAGCCCCTCCGCCATAAAATCCGGCGAGCCCGAGCTCCGCGCCGCTGTGGCGTCAAGGCAACGCGCCGCCCTCTTCACACCACGTCCAGGGCCCCCTCTCTCCTCCGCGCCGCGTGGCTGCCGTCGCGCGCCCGTCCCCCACCCTCGCGCCGCGCGCCATCGAACTCCGGCGAAATATCCCGACGAACTCGGGATATTTCCCGGCTCTCCACCGCCTTCGAGCGAGTATAAAAAAAGAGCGCCCGACCCTTCCCTTCTCTCCCTCTGCCATTTCTCTCCCTCGCTCTCCCTTCCACGCCACCGAGCCCTAGTTCTCCCTCTCTCCTTCCCCAGCTCCGGCGAGCGATTCCGCCGTCCCCCAGCGCTCTCCGCTCCACCGGACCCAAGGTGAGCATCCCCATTCCCAGCTCTCTCTTTTGCGCCCCCTCTCCATCCTCCTCGCGCCCTCGGGACTAGCCCGCGCCGCGAGCCGTTGCTCCGCCGCCCCTCTCCTCCCTCTCCGGCCGCCGTGGAGCGCTCCCCGGCCAGGCCGAGCCCGCTCGTAGCCTCCACGCGCTCCCGCGCACGCGCGCTAGTGCTCAAACTCGCACCAAGCGCGCGCGCGCGCCTTCGTTGCGCATGCCCAACCCCGGCCGAGCTCCGGTGAGCTCGCGCCGCCGCTTCACGCCCCGCTCACGTGCACACGTTTCCTCGCTAGCTCCGCCGTCGTGCGTAGGCCACCGGCACCCGCTCATTTCTCCCTTCCGCCAGCTCCAGAGCACGCCGACGAGCTCTCCGGCGAGGCGGGAACTTTTCCCCCGCCTCCGCCGCGTCGGAGCCGCCGCGCCGCGTCAAGTCCGCGTGGCGTCCGCGTGGCGGCCACGTCGGCGCCGCGTCGGCACATCCCGCCGCGTCGCGCGCACACGTGGTGCACGCGGCCCACGTGCACCACACGCACGCGCAGGCTCGGTCCACGCCTCTGTGGACCGAGTCCACAGAACAGTACTGGCCAGGGCCCCCGGCCCCAGCTGGCCCACCTGTCAGCCACTGTCACGCAGCGCAAAACGCTGGGTACACCCGAGAGTGTACACAGAGATGAATTTCGGGCACATTTCCAATATCAGAAAAATTCCCAAAAATATCCAAAAATCCCCAAAATCATTTCTAACCCTTTTCCAACCCTTGTGCACCTCTGGAAAATTAGGGTGGAGATTATACTTAATTAAAGTTAATCTACCCCTAATTTAACCCCTTTCTCCTAAAATCAAATATTCATATCTTTGTCATTTTAACTCCGAATTCAATAATTCTTGCACCATCCTTCATCTAAAATCATCCTCTACATATTCCATCAAAACCACCTTTAGTGGAGTATTTTATTTTACTTATTTTATTTTAATGATTGTTTAATTGAGTGTTAAGCGGTAGATTTAGCTTTTCTTTTATTTAATCGATAGGTGATCAAGTCTTCGAGGAGGAACACGAGGACCCCGACTACGAAGAAGGCTTAGAGGAGGAAGATTTTGGTGAAGGCAAGTTCTAACCACCTTGATCATATTTAACCTAATTAATTCCTACAAAATATCCTATATAGAGCCTGTGTGCAAATTAAACATGCATAGTCTTTTAAAATGATTTAAATATTAGAGTAACCTATCCTTGTTGAAGGCCATGCCTTGTTTATTGCTATCCTTAATCCAATGTTAGCCCTAGGTTCCAACAGCATTAATCTTTAATGATTTGTTGGAAATTATTGCCGCTTAGGTTCATTCACACTGCGTTGATTAATAATATTGCTTCACCTGTTTTTGGTGTGAAAATGTGTGAGTGTGACTTGGTGATGTGTGTGTGAAATAAAAGGGATGGGCTTAGTAAGTGAAACCCATAGTGGGGGTTATGTTTTAGACGGGAGCAAGCGAGGTAGTCCTCAGTGGGGAGGCTATCTCTGGGACGCTACTTCTCGCTGGAGAGTAGCTATTGAAGATGCTTGCTTCGGTCGTATAAGGACCGGTTCATGTGCCGCCTTGCCTAGCACTTGAGTGCAACCACGAGCCCCTGAATGGGCAGGGTTTGGAACCACACCCTACTAGTGATCGCCCGGTACCACCAGGAGACAGGGAGTTGCAATCGGAAGCCAGGAGAGGATCTTGACGAGGTTGGCGTCGGATCTGGCAAGTGAAAGTTATTGGCTATGCTATGCCTATGTGAAGCCCCTGGTCGTTGATTTTCCGAGGTGGTACCGTGGTGATATTAGGCAGGTATGGAACCATTAGCATGTCTTTCCGACCCACGACGGTGGAAAGGTCTGGCATGGGTAAACAACCTCTGCAGAGCGTAAAAATCTATCCGGATAGCCGTGTTCCACGGCATTGGGCAAAGCGAAAGCAATGGCCACACAATGATTAGTTTTCTGTGTGAGTTATCCTTGGCGTGTGTGTTTTTTCGGAACAACGCCGGTTTGGAGCCGTGTGCTGGTTGTCTGCCAGCGTTAAAATTTGGGAAGGATTTATTCTCCCCCAGGGCCACTCAACCCCACTAAGATCTTATCAATGATGACTTAGAGTTTTACAAAATGTTTTGGTTTGCAGAACAAACCCCTGCATTGAAAAATTGGCTTTTCGGCCGATCGATGAAAACCCCCAGCCTATTCCTTGGCAACACCCTTGCATATGAGTCACCCTTGTGTTAGGACTTGTTGAGTACCTTATGTACTCACTCCCCATCTTAATCAATCATTCAGAGGAAGAAGCAGAATATGACTTTCAAGCCGATGGCGAAGAAGACTAGGGTCGTCACGCGCAAGTTTGCCAGTGGAGTGGATCTGCTTCCGCAGTCCGTTGCGTAGAATAAAGTGTGGCATTGCTGCTTCCCAGCGATGGCCACTGTGGTGTGATGTGTTGAGTTGTAAGGCCTCTGGCCATATCAAAGACCTTTTATGTAAATTAAAAGGCTTGTAATGAGCTTCGGTAATAAATAAAGGTGCGACTCTGAAATGCCATTCTGTGAGAATATCCATATCAGCGTCTGATCCAGGGACTGATACGGTGGATTCAAGTACCTCTGAAAACGGGGTATGACACCGCTTGACCCTGTTTTGAAAATGAGCTTTGCTCTTCTTCAATGGAACGAGTTTCTTTTGACCATTCCCCCCTCTGACTGGGATGTCGCCTTTCCCTCTTAAGTGTTGAAAACTTGGCTAGTTTCTTCAAGAATGGAAGCTTTGTCCCTTTTAATTGAATCAGTGCTAAACATGGAAAATCAAAAACTCAAGGCGTTCGGAGCGGGGCGCGTACTATTACCACTACGTACCACACCACCGGGCGCAGGGTCAAGAAAATGATAAATTCAGTACTGTCGAGGGGAAGAGTTGCTTCAAGCTTAGGCGCGGATGCAATTTTCCATTAAGTATGCAGTGAAGCACTAATTGCCGAGGGTGGAAGCTACCGTCTTTAGACACGCAATAACCAGTGTTTTAGCGAGAATCTAACCGTTTTACAATCACCCCACCTAGCCAGTGCTCTACTCAAATCCAACAACCTTAACTCTTTATTTAACCAGTGCCAACGGCCAAAGAGAGTGAAAGAGGGAGGAGCCAGGAAGCGGGCGGTCAAAGAGCATCCTCCGTGGCTCAAGTAGTAACTACTTTCCATGAAGAGGAGCAAATAAATGTAGTATTTAGTCCAACCAATCATTGGTGAATCTCTTGTATCTGCTTCTCCCTTCCCCCTCTCCCCAGGAACCTCTCCCCCGCTTGCTGCTCGCCTCAGCCAGACGTGGCTTATGTAGTGGTCGGCATTCCTACATTTTAGTAAAAGAAAAGCGGATATAAGGAAACGAACGCATAAGCACACCTGTTTATCTACTACCATAAGCGGGAGCAGTTGCAGGTAAAGAGTGTTGTGAGGGCTTTCATTTGCGCGTTAAGGGCAGTTTCTGTTAAGCGTAATAGCTCACTGGTCTAGCTCCATGGCACCGAAAATGTCTCAGGGCTTATCAAGTTGAGGCATTTCGATTTGGACGCTAAATAAAACCCTCAAGGCAGAAAAAACCCAAGCAGCCTAATAACGCATTAGAAGGGAGCTTGCGCCCGGGGAATTGTCAGTAAATAAGGCGCCAGGAGGTTGTGCAAGCTCGGATTTTCAACCATGGCTTGGAGAAGCTTCCTACACAGATGGATCTAATAGTTTTTCCAAGGGTAAAGTGAAGTCACACCACTTAACTCATGCTTCTGTTCGACTAGTTGTTCCCGTAACTCTTATTTAAAAAATTCCCTCTTTATCTGATCCTTGAAATCAGTAGTTACTACTTGAGCCACGGAGGATGCTCTTTGACCGCCCGCTTCCTGGCTCCTCCCTCTTTCACTCTCTTTGGCCGTTGGCACTGAGACACCGGCCCAACCGACGGGAGTTGTTACGTCCAGTATGTCCGCATTTGAGGCGGACAAGAAGAAGGATGTAGGAATCTCCTTTTGTTTTTTCAACATGCTAGCAGCGCGGCGCAGCAGTTCTTCCATACCAACTTAGCTGCCCGGCACTGGGTGGACGGTCTATCCGCCCTTAAGTGGTATTACCAGCCATTCGGGAGGAGCAGTTGACCCGGGACCACATTTTGTTTCTTTCTCCTCCTTCATATTGCCCTTAAAGAGCAGATTTTAAAATATGCAAGTTCAGAGTGATCGAAATTTGCAACTATCATGCAACCTTAACCTTCTTCTGCTGATGGCCCTGAGAATGCTTTTTTGGCAAGTCAGTCTTATTTCTAGCAGACATATCGGCATATCAGTCCCTTTCTCTCGGATCAGAAATCCCCAACATGTTTCAAATAAACCATATGCAAGGAAAGGCAGCTAGTCTTTGGTTCATATTCAAGAACAATGTATCAACATGAAAAGTAGTCTGATGCACATATCAGAGATCACAGAATACTACTCTCCCATAAAAAAAAAAGTGGCATGCAGATATAACATAGGCATTTTGATTGTTAAGTAAAATTAACTGAAGTTAACAACTATTATTCCATGACCTATTGTCGATTGATTTCATTTAACAATTTCAGGTCAGTGCTACCACCTGGTCTCATACCACTATTTCCATGCCTGAACAATCAAAAGCATTGCCAAATACTACTCTATATGCTCAATGCGGAAAATGCTACAGGTCCAACTGGCTTGGTCCGACTTTCATACGGGCATGAGCCTGAACCGTTAATATTCTTCCCCCATCCTGGTCGGACCTATAGCAGGATTAATGCTCAATGAATGATTAGACCATTGGCCGTTATTGAACTGCACTTCGAATCCCTAAACAACTAAGAAAATTATTCTAATTTCAACTGACGCCCTACTACACATTCAACTTTGGACTAAGCAAAATTATGTGGTTTGTTTCATGTTGCATACATGGCAGATTGCTTGCGACCGCAAGATTCCTGCCAGACTCCAATGTAAAAGCGATTCTTCTTGGTGCATGCAGACTCCTGAGAAATTTATTGTTATTTTGTATGTATGTATAATATCATTATCAACAGAACAGAAAAAACCATAAAATTCCTCACTGGCCGAAAAAAAATCTGAATCATAAACATAATACTTTCAAAAATCATGAGTAGTCCATAATCATTAATATCAGAACAGACATCTGTTAAAAACTTAACAGAAAGTGAGCTAAACCCTAATGTATTTTATTAATCATTTTTGTCGTGTAGTGTCCCCTAATACCTAACGAGCATATAAACGATCTTTGGGGGCAGGAATAGCTCCATTTGCCATAAATCAAATCAAACAAATCAAGTCAACTTGTTCAATATTTCAATGATGTGTGCAAGGCATAATTTTATTCCCTACCTGAGGGTGAAAACCCACAAGATGGTCCTACAATGATTGAAGAGAAAACAATGTTATTATCGCCTCTGTCATTCAGATAACAATAAGATCAGTGAAGACACAACAATTATGCTGCTAGTATATCAGTACATATTCACTGAGCAATGAGGTATTTCCAAAAGTTTGGTGTCAAAAAGGCTTCTGAAACTAAAATCTGAAGGCACTGAGGAATTTAAATTGTTATAAGCAATGAAGTATATAAAGACTCTGCAAGTCTTATGACATAGCATTGATTATGGTAGTTGTAAGTGTAACACAGAAATTCAGACAAATCGGTGATGTAGCAGAAGCTGCCAATAGGGAATGAAAAATTCTGGGCAATGGCCATTGATCACTGATTTCTAAAAGCAGAGGAATTTTTTAATTGCATGTATCAGGTACTTAGTCTAACTAAAAGGGAAAAAAAGGAAGATACAATATATGCAAGACTCATTTGACCTAGCAGATACAGAGACGTGGACTAAAATGAAAGCTCTCTCCCAAACATATCCCAGGAATGCATCATATGAGAAAACCAAAACAAATATGGGATGCCCAGCTACCATCAAAGTAGATCTGTGTCAAATGATCTATAGCACCAAAGGCAACCAAATCAGCTGGATCAGTGGCAAGCACTCCATACAACTAATTCGATCCTAACATTAATTCACTCATCATAGGCTTCCCTCGAGCAAACGCAAAGCATTCCTAATGTAAGGATTCAGATCACCTGCGATAAATGCAATTTTGGAAACGAAACCCAGCCTACGGCAGTTCCACCAGTATGTACATACTCCTTGATGGGCATAATTAAGAAATTTATTTTCCTTGGCAAACGATAATTACCAAAACTGTGTGTTGCCTCTTCTGAAATCAGCACCAGTCCCCAACTTCAAGACCAATTGCTGTCCTAGAACTGTACCACCTTGTCACCCTCTTCATCAATTTCCACACATCTCACCTATTTAGTTAGACCAAACCAAAAACGAAATTAGGCGTGTGATAAGTGTTAACATCAGGACCACGTGATCAATCAGGTGACATGAACCTTTGAAATATGAGGATTACAGTACAATACAACCTTTCTGCTTATGGAACTGACTGAAACATTGGTTCGGCAATCCATTTTATTGTTTTTTTCTGAAACTTTAGTAAGGTGTTTTTCCCTTTGCGAACAATTAGCAGCATTTCCGGAAATAGCCTGCTGGATGACTGCACATCTAGTTGATCAATCCTGCTCAGGCAGCCTGATATGGTTGTGACTAATTTCCTATCTGACTAAACAGGATGACTTAAGCTAACTTTGAGAATCGACAGTAAAAAACGCACAGACCAGAACGGCGAGGAGCACTAAGCAGAAATTCGGGAGGATCTCACTCACCATGTAAGTCTCCAAGGTATCGAATCCGAGCACCACATCCGAGAAATTCTGTGTGCCAAATCTCGCCAGGAAAACGACGGGTCAGCTGGCCGTTTTTTTGGGGGGGGGGGGGGGGGGGGGGGGGGTTGGCGCCCCAGCTGGTGATCTTGCCGTTGGAGAGGTCGATGATCTTCGGCTCAGACACCAGACTGCAGCGGACGCGCGGATCCTGGCTGAGGTTAGGGCAGAGGAGGGTGTGCGAGAGCAGAACGTGAGAGTTGGGACGGGGAGGGAAAGGAGAGCGACGGAACTAGACGGCGGGGTGAAGTGGGCGCGCGAGAGCAGGCGGTCCCACGTGATCGGTGCCAATTTCTTACAGAGGGAACACGCGACGCACGGTGGAGTCAGAAGGAAAATAAGGAGGAGTAGAGATAGAGATGTGCTTCGCACCCAGGGCATTGGTCGTTGCTCAGCATGCTATCTGCGATGGGCTATGAGTCCCTCTTCAGACAGCCTCTAGGGAATCACTCGTTGCTTCAATGTCTTTTTTTTGGTTGGTTGTTGCTTGTCGTTAGAGCTTCGAAATGTGCATTCTTCTAAGCTTATCAATCGATCGCTCTTGCCCAGATGAAGTTCATCCCTTGGTATTTTTGAAGGTCGTGAAGTTATGATGGTTCTTTTCGTCAAGGTGTGTCGAGGAGGCCTTGTAGTCGGCGAAGGTCGTAGTGTTGCTAGCAGCTTTTCTATTATGTGTTTCATTTCCTGTTGCTGGGGTTTCGGGTCTCTTGTAATAGTTTGTAACTCTTCTCCTTTCTAATAACTAGTAACAATGCATGTGCGCCACGCACATGTCTAAAATTAACATTTATCAGTTTACTGACAAAGTTTTCCTTAAAAATCATGATTTCAAATTCTCGATGGATATGCAGGTTTGCTGTAATTATGATAGACAGCCACACTACAAAGAATTATTAATCAAATGCAAGGGAACTAGACAAGTCCATATGCTCAGGAAGATATCTGGTGCTATCACTCATCAGGTTCACTGCCGACTATGATGAAGAATTCAAGTGGCACAAAATATGGCAACTCACAGAACCAAATATAGTTATGATATTAAAATGGTGTTTCGCTCACAAGTCGCAGCGGCCCTCCAGTTTACCAGATATCAAAATAAAAGGTGTAAAGCTGAATGCCATCTGCCATGTATGTAAACGGCTCAGAACTGTAATGGTATTTTCCTTGGGACAGATGAAGCAATATATAGCAGTTCTTCCAAGTTTGGAGAATAAAGCTCACTTTAAAATCCATGCATGGAAGTCTTGATAGTGCCTGGTGCCTTGTTTCAACAGAGAAGAAGTTTCATGTTCTCGCAGTTTATTCAGTCTTCGTGTTTTTATATCTTTGCCTTTGGTGCGTGTATTGTCAATGCTGGCTTGCAACTTGCAAGTGTTCATGAGCCAGCACCAAACTTTGTACGTGCCTCTGTTTCAACTACATACTATAACTCAAGATGAAAATTGACACCGTATAAAAAATTCGGCAACCCACTACCCACGTAACTAGAGTTGGATCAATTTCTACTTGCATATCCCTATAGATACATTTGACATGGCAACATGCTGGTCTAGCACAGAGTATTTACAAACAGGCCTATAGCACGGTAATGCCGCGCTCTGTTTCTAGTAATTTTTGAAGCTTTTCCAAGCAGAATTTGAATGATTTGTGGCAGCATGTGCAAGATCATTGGATGGACAAAATGAGTATCTTGTATCAGTCATCGATGAAGATTTACACGTCAGAAGGAGTACAATGTTTTTGGTAATTGCTTGGAGTAGACAGTCATGTGTACTTGCAGCCAGTTCACAAGGATAGGAATATTGTGCGGTCATGCTTTGAAAGTTCTTGATTTGATGAACATCAAAGCACTTCCACCACAATATATATGACGGCGATGGATAAGAGAATGACGCCATGGAGCTGTACAGGATAACCACGGAAGAGTATAATCGAAAATTAATCTCTCACACAAATTTCTCAGTTTAGCAGATCAAGTAGCCAGTTCACTGGAGTGTTGTTAGTTGACAGATAACAAACTTGACATCCTCATTAAGGAAGTTTTGGGCAAATTCAATTCTTCTGTAAATATTTCAGGGCCTCCTTGTGCAGCCCCTATGGATGTTCAGGCACCAAATGATAGTATACTAAGGAATGCACGCCTAAAGAAGAGAAATGTCCAGAGACAAAAACTTCAATGAGGAAAAGAACATGGCTAGATAATAAGCAAAAGGGAAGGAGCAAAACACAGAACAAAAAAGGTTACATTTCTGTCCCAACTTTGCATTACTAATATATATGAGCAGGACTAATGCTTTCTTTTTTATTTCCTTTCTAATTCCTAGCTGCAAGAGTGTAAAAATGATGGCCTGGAGGCACAAGTAGCAGAAGATAACACTTCTAGGAACAATATGATATACTCTGGACAGTATGGGGTAGACTCACGCAGTTGTTGATGGTAATGGGGTCCATATACTAAATATACTAATTCAGTCGTTATAATGTTTTTTTGTATAATCCAGTCGTTATAAAGTTACTAAGAGTTTTTTTGCATTGCACTATTGCTGGTATCCAATTCCAGCAATATTGGCACTGAAGAACAGTTTCAGTTTTAGAGATTGTGTTGTAGGGTTTTTTTTTCTTGGTTCTTGTCAGTCCGAAACAATTAATCGCAATTGATTTTTCCATGTCATGTGCCCTCAAACTTGAATGATTCTCTCTTCTATGAAGGCTATTCAATTCAGTTCTGTGCTGGGATTTGTCAATGCTGGAACTTGAAATACTGTAACAATCACATAATTACTCAGTAATGATCTCAAGAAAATGACTACTCAATGTACTCATCACCAAAATGAAATGTTCAGTCACAAGTAAGTACAGTCACTTCTATTAGCAGTAACAGCAAATTTCTATTATTATGTTCTTTACAGGTAACCAGCTCATAGAAAGCAAATAAAGGTGTCTCTACTCTAACAAAATCTATGCAGTTCCAATCGTGCCAGAACTGAAACAAACATGCACCTGTCCGTACTGACTATCAGAAGACGCGCATGTATGAACAACACAACGTAACATCAAGCATTACAATACCAGAAGAGATTGTAATCTTGAGCATCGTACAAGTCTTCGAAATGTAACTTTGACCACAAATTCTAACATGATAGAGTTAAAAAAAAAGCAGAATTATATAGTTGCAACTCTACGGCCACTTCCGTCCATATGACCAGTATCACAACAAAAACAGTTGCATTTCCAGCTACTGATATCTGAAACCTCAAGCTACGCTGGGGATGTCCCAAATTATTCTTCCACTTTTTTTGCCACCCAGATCAACGTGCAGCGAGCTTGGACATCAACTCCTTGATAAGGGAGGGGCAGCTAATGGTGAGATGGTCAAAACCATCCGTTGCCACTCTTGAGCCCCTGGCAGCGGTGCTGCTCTGCAAGCGCCAACGTGGTGGCCAGTGTGGCGACGTCGATGAGACGGCACAGCATGTCCTCGCAGACAAGCTTGAGCCTCTCCATGCCGTACCTGTCGGCGGCCACGAGCAGGTGCTGGTGCTGCGCCATCAGGGCCTCCTCCCAGTGGCGGAGCTAGAAACTTTAGTATGGGTGTTCAAAGTTAGTAATAAGACAAAGAAGCATGAGAAATAGCTAAGAAAATACTTATTTGAACTTCTAAACTGAAAAATTTCAGAGGCAGAAGACAAATTTTACATCAAATTTCTAAAATTTCTCTTCATTTTGAGAATGTTCATGTAACATAGCTTAAGAATTGTTGTCTTTACACCAAAATACATGGGTATTCAACTGAACACCCATGAACCATGCTGCCTCCGCCCATGCCTCCTCCTCGCGCCCGGGCCTTGGCCCCGGCAGCGTGCCCGTGTACATGAAATTCAGCAGGTTCCTGAACACGTCGGCCCTCATGTCGTCGATCACCACGCAGTGTGGCGCCCTGCCTTCCCTCATCGCGCCGAACAGCTCGGCCCTGAAGACCGGCGAACACGCACCGGTGCGCGGTGAAGTCCTCGCCGTCGACGCGGAACCCCACGTCGGCCCCCTGCCCGCTCTCCAGGAGCTCGGCGAAGTGCCGCGGCAGATCCGACGGCGGCACGGCGACGAACGAGGGGGGCGCGGCGGCGGCCGCCAACGTCACGGCGTCCTCGGCGCGGAACTCGGTGACGACGGTGAGATCGCACCTGACGGAGAAGCAGTCTTCCTTGTGGTTGAGGTTCCTCGACTTCTCGAGAATGTCCCGCTTGATGAAGCAGGGGAAGCCCCAGCTGGAGCCGGGAGCGGTGAACCTGATCATGGGCATCGCCTTGGTGTGGATCGGCACGGGCTTGCCGTAGCGGTCGAGCAAGCTGATGATGAACGTCGCGAGGACCGGGGCGGCGGCAGTAGCGGCGTCGTTGAGGACGAGGAAGAGGGAGATGGAGTCGGCCCGCTCGGGGCAGTCGCCATTGGGGACGTAGGCGAGGTGCCAGGAGTGGCCACCCACGACGAAGGAGCAGGACCTGAGGTGGACGCCGGTGGCGAGGCCCTTGGTGCGCGAGTAGCCGTCGATCTTCAGCACGTGGGACGCCGACGCGGTGTTCGCAACAATGGCGGAGTTGGTGCTCGGCGGGGTGGTGGCTGGGGAGGAGCAGGGATGAGAGGGGAAGGCTTTGGGGCTCAATCCTTCTAACAAGATTGCTAGCTATGCAAATACTAGTGGCAACGATCAAAAATCTGAGGCCATGGAATGGATCGCTAGAGCACCTGTGGCTTTATATATAGACGGTGGCGCAGGGGATGAAACAGTCATAAATTTTTAGATTTTGCAATATCTCCATAGATGCTGGGACAATAGCGTTTGACCACTTTTGAACTCCAATTATGAAACAACCATCAATTTTCAGACTTTGCAAGATCATCGTAGATTGTTTCTAGATTTTTCAAGATCATTAAAATCTGTGTTATTTATATCGCAAAATTATTTTGAAAGATCACCATAACTTTTTAAACACATGTGGTAAAATCGCAAAATTAGAAAATCAATGGTTGAGTTATTTCACAATTGGACTTCAAAAGTTTTGTCAAATGTTTGCACCAACCTTAACCCCGCACCCCCACCACCCGACTCCCCACCAGCGATCCACCCGTACATCACGAAATCAATGGACCAGATGGATTTTAGCGTGGATGGCACCTCCGATCCACTCCCAACCCAAGCATGAGTCCCGTTCCCGATCGTCGTAATTTTGTTGCACGTTTTGGAAATAAGAAGCTGATTTCCAGCTGAGGTTTGGAGTGACCCAACAAACCGATAAACTGTCGCCCCAGGTATAAAGGTTGATGATTCACACGAATGTCACAAAACCTAACCAATGGCGAATACTGCTCTTCAACCTCTCTGATGACCGACATCCCAGCTCCTTGGAAGGGTCAGCAATCGATCATGCCGTGTTGTGGAGTTGAGGCCTAAATTATTCGGCTTGGCTCTAATTAGGATTGGTTTAGTTTAATTACCTATTGTCAGTGCTAATTACCTATTGTTTGTGTCATTGAAAAAAATAAAAGTGTTGCTCAACTGGTTAATGTTTACTTATCATCTACGGTATCAATGGCGCTTAGGTCCTAATTATGTCTCGGTTAACATCAATTCTACAGTGTCACTCCCTAATTAGGTCTCTGCTAGCATCAAGGAGATGTTTAAGCACAAACAAGTCAAACCATAAGCCCCTTTGATGTTTACCCCTCAAACCGCACAAACTGAGATCCAGGCCACCAAATTTCCCCAAAAATTGAACCCCTAAGCCCCTTTCATGTTTACCTTTTGGTGCTCATCGATGTCGGGCCACCAATGACATGGCGGCGTAGGGACAACGCGACATCAAATCCAATGCACGTCGTTGTCTTGGTTGTCGCCGTCGTCGCCATGGTTCTCCTCTTTTGGCTCATCAGATCCTCGACAACAGCTTGCCGCGGCCTAGACTCCACCTGAAAACAAGGTGGACGGGGTTAAAGGACACGAAACCATCATGCCCCCATCCCCATTAGCTTACCGGGGAAAGATTTCGCTCCATCCATCTCGTTCCCGGCGGATCCCCGATCCCCATCAGGGCCTCGCGAGGGTCGGCATTGAGCTGGCAACACGGGCCAGGCCGGTGGGTATTACGATGACGAGAGATATGAGATCCTCGGTCTGGTGTCGAGATGGGTGAGGAACGTGGCACGGCAACGTGGTGGCCGGTGCCGGCTGCGGGAGAGCGGTGTGGTGAAGCGCGGCGCGGCGGCATGGTGGAGTCTGGCGTGGTGGCGTGGTGGAGCACGGCGCGATGCGTTGGTGGGGGGGGGGGGGGGGAGGGGCGCTGTCATGTCGGCAGTGCGGTGTGGGAGTGTGATGCACGACAGGAAAGCGGCGTCCGATTGGGAAGGAAAGTGAGAAGATTAGGGTTTGATAGATTTAATTTTTTTTAGTAGAAATTAGGGTTTGATAGATAGAAGTGAGTTTATATATATCTTCATCCTTACCTGGGTTGGTGGGCTAAATTCGCAAAAATGGGCCTTCATTTGGGGTTCCCATGGGGCTCCGCGAGGGAAATCCCATGCCCATCCCAGCCCCTTTAACTATCAGGGCCCACCCAGCTAGCCATGTGGGGCGATTTTCATCCCCATTCCCACCCCGATCAGCTCCTAAATGGATAGGGCCACTTCCAGCCGTGGTTGGGTCGCTGAGTTATTTTCAGTTCAAGGCTCGACCATTCCCACATAAGTTTTTTGTTTTCTTTTTCCTGCCATTTTTGCTTACTGTTTAAAGTTTTATGCAGTCTTAAGTACTCATTATTGAAGAAAATTATGAGAAAAAAAATCATGAAAACTTATGGAAAGCACATACTGTTGTTCACGAAAATTATGTTTACTTCTTTATTTCGGTCCTTTATGATGCATATCACCTAAATCATGAGTAGAAATTTGTGATTTTTCCTATCATTTGGATACACACTATTTGGAATCATATTTTTGAGGGCTATCTTTTCCCTATTTCATGCTTAACTTCCTTGCAGTTTGTGGAAGTTTGGATGAATTCACTTCAATGAATTTACTCTTTTTGCTATCTGATGCTAAAAATTACTTTAATGATTCTTTGCATTTTTTAAGTTATGAGAATTTTATTTTCACACCGAATCGGCTAATCCCCATAACTTACTATCGACTAATAATATTCTTGTTTTACAGACCTGAGTAATGAATATGGATAGTAGAGAAAAGAATCATAGATGGACTGTGTCGAGACCAACCTGACAAACGGCGAGAATTGTGTGATGGATTGCGACATGAAGATTGTGTCTTTCAATTTCCAAGTACAACCCTGTGCTTCCAGTGACATGCGGTACAAATTTTGCTTTACTAGACTCATTTTATAGGTTTTGTAGTGCCCCCTAATCATCGTTGAAGAAGAATTAATTAATGGAAGAACAAAGATGGAGAAATATGACAGAAATAGGGCCCAATATGCAAAAGTGCTTCCAATCCAAAAGAAGGCTAGGAAAGATAGCAACATGACGTTGCAGGCAAGTAGTAATAACGCATGTCAATCTCCAACATATGTTCTATTACGTGATGATCTATATGTATTGTTCAATTAACATAGACACCACTAACTAATAATATAGTTCTGGGATGTGTATATGTCAGCCCGAAACCGTCAGGAACTCACGAGGAGCCTACTTCACCATCAGTTTTTTCAGTTCAAAAGGTGATCTTGCTTCATTTTGACCGCACCTTCGCATGTTTCAGACTTAGGTATGTAACCCGTCCTCTAGAAAATAACATCATTTATTCAATCTTTATGGATTATCACTTTTAAATTAATGAACACATAAAGAAATGCTAAATCTTCCACATTTATATCTATATTTCTAAAGAGCACGTGAAATGAATTCATTGCAGGATATTATTCTTGTCATCATATAATCATACTCTTAATGGATGCATAAAACACGATACTTGGACAGTTGACGACACAATAAATAGCAATGGAACATTGCAAAATTATATATGAACATAAATAACTTCCCTGACAATTTGATGGCATATATGTTTCCCACTCCTCTGTTTTTGTTATATATATGACCGCATGAAAACTATTCTTGATTCAAGAAACGAGCAAAGTCATCCAAAAACCATATATTAAAAACCACACAGAGTGCTTCCGGATAGTATTATTAGCAACAAATAATATAACAACAATAGAATCCGCATCCTTCGGTGGACAAGACTGCACTTTTGATAAGTAATAACAACATGAACTTGTATTGTTTTTATGGTATTTTTATTTATTCCGGTGAAAAATATATATAAAAAGAAGGAGCTATCGTTTGATATGAGTACCTAATCCTCATATATCCTCATATCAATCGTCCCCAAGCTTGGCTATTAACTCAAACAAGACAAAGGGGCAGCTCTTGGCGAGATGTTAAAAACCCTCGGTTGCCACGACCACATCAAGCTTCCTCTGCGCCATGATGAACTCAAAGCACGCATCCTTGAGCCTTTTGCAGTGATGCTGGTCGGCCAACACCAGCGTCGTCCCCACCGTACCGACGACGATGTTTTTGCACCGTATCTGTCCGCCGCCACGAGCAGGTGCTGCGCCATGGAGGTAGCCTCCTCCTCTTGCGGTTGCGGCGCCTCTAAAGTTTCTTCTCGCAACGAGTCGGTGTATATGAAGTGCAGGAGGTGGCCGAACACGTCGGCTCTCATGTCGTCGATCCGCACGGCGGCGCTGTTGTTGTCATCCACGGCGCCTTAATTCCCTCATCATGCCGTAGAGCTCCGCGCTGAACACTGGCGACCGTGCCGCGAGGACGCACCGGTGCGCGGCGGACATCTTGCTCTCGACGAGGAACCGCACGTCGGCGCCCTGCCTGCCCTGGAGCAGGGCGCGGAAGTGCTGCGGCCAGTCCGGCGGAGGCAGCGTGAAGACGACAGTGGGAGCGCCTGTCCGAGGACGATCATGTTTGTCCACGAATAATGAGAAGGCAAATTAGGCATCCACGAATGGAGCGAGTGCGACAAGGGTGAAATCCGGTGTCATGGGTCACAGAACTGAAGAAGGCCACAACCGCACCTCCCACGTACGAGGCGACCTCCACGCCGATCCATTAGCATACACCAAGCCTGTTTGTCTATGTAAAGGCATTTCTTCCAGCGAAAAATGGGACCGCCTGTGCGTCGCGCGAAGAGCACGCACGAAGCGCCGCCGCAACTGTAGGACCCAAGCAGCAGTCCCTGACAGTGGGTCCGGATCACTCTGCGAGTGCACGTACAAACAACATGCACATCGATCCCGCTCTGTTCCTTAAACCCTTCTCCCCTGAATCCCAGTTCCCACACCACCCGCACCCCCCTCGCGCACCCACATCTTCCATTCCTCTGATTCCTTGAGGCGCGTCCACTGCTCCAGATCCTCTCTTGACGAACCGGTACCGGCCCCAGGCACCGTTCGGGACGAACTTCCACGCCGACGCGTCACGGACGTACGACGGCTTCTGCAAGTGGACCTGGTCGATGAAGCTGAACGAGAAGCGAGCCGTCGCGCCGTCGCGATCCTTGAAGACGAGGAAGAAGGCCGCGTAGTCGGCGCACTCCGGGTTTGCGCCGTTAGGGTAGTACCTGATGGCCCAGGTGCAGCCGGCCACGCGGAAGGGGCGGGACTCGATGTGCTTGCCGTTCTGGACGGTGCCCTTGGTGGTCGAGTAGCCTTGGATCTGGAGCACGTGGTAACCACTCGTGCTGCAGGCGACGATAGTCGAGGCGGAGGCCACGGTAGCGGAAGTGGAAGCAGCGCCAAGCATGGCAGGGAGTTAGGGGTGAAGCGACCGGGGTGCTAGTCGATCAAGGGGATCAAGGTCTGGTGGCGCTTGTACTAGTTTAGGGTTGGACTCTGACAAGGTCAAGGTTGTTGCAACTTTGGAGACATGATGCGTTGTTCCCCCTTGTGCTTGTTGTGGAACAGTGGAAGCATGCATCTGTATTTTCTTTTGCTATATATATGGGAAATTTGTTAGAGATCAATATATGTAATGCTCGGTGCAATACTGCAGGACCTATTTTTTCAAAAAAGGGAATTTCATTGCTATTAAAACATATTATTTCTCTGATTACAAAAACACCCCACCAAACAACTCTAACTCCATTGATGGGAAACAAAAATAATAATTAAAAGAGCTGTAAATTTCAATATCTAGGATCACCACCCTAAACAGATATATGCGAACATTGTTGGTGTACATACAATGTCCATGTCTGGGAGCCTTCGTAAATGGACCCTAAAGTTTGGGCAAACTGAATATAGTCAAAAATATTTTCTTTATGGCATTTGGAAGTACAACTTTTTATAGCAGCTAGCATTTCCCTTTTTTCTGTTCTAAGTAACTAATGTGGAGATCGGCCTGCCTCACCGGGATAATGCTTCTCTCGTCCATCAATGTAGCCTCTTCTTTTTTCTTTGTGAATTCATCAATCTAGTCTCTTCTGACATATGTGTGTCCGCTCACTAGCTGCAGCACCATTGCGGAAGCTGTCGTGACGACCTCAAAGACGCCTACACATACTTGACAAGTTCATCGGCTCCTACCGGCAGTTTCTTGTGAGCCTCACTTCGTAAGGCTACTCTTAATGGATCTTAATGGCAGTTTTGCTCTCATCAAGTAGGATGTCATGTCGCCAATTTTATGATATGACCAAAGGTTAATGAAGAGACAGATTTTCAACATATTTTATCTCTTGCATGTAGTTCTTGAAACATAAAAAAAAAACATTGTGTATAGCATATTCCATTCATCAATCAAATGACATCTTGCTTAAGTGGCATCCTTAGAAACAACAAAATGAAATCTACCATTAGGAGTAGTTTTAATATAATCTTCTTTTGACTCAAAAAAAAGGAAAAGAAAAGAGCCTCCAAATTTAACCACACTAAGAAGTTCAGAACCTCTATTGCGAAGCACAAACAAAGGAATTCAGGAGCTAATTGATGAGAATTACGTGGGTGCCAAGTTAATAATGACAAGGGAAAAATACAAGAAATGGTGTTCATTCCACTGTTGACGTGCCTCAGCCAAATCAATCACCATGCCAATTCTGACTATGAACAGCTAGGTCTTCATTCCAATGTCAACGAAGCATGCAGAACAGAAATGGTGCAGATACTCCAATCCCTGAAGCTTTCCCTGTCAACACGGTGGTCTTGCCCATGATCCTCGGCTTCTGACAGAACATCTTGATCGATCTCAAATGAACTGACCAAAAAATATCTTTCTAAACTAGTTCTTATAAGTGTTGGATATATGAGCACTTTTAGGTTTAATTTAATCCAGAAATAAAACATGAACATGATGAACAGATTGCACATTAAACTAGACAAGTCTACGCAAGATCTAGACAAGTCTAAACCCATAATAAACAGAGCAAGATCTACCATACTTCGCAGTACCACAGTACAAGCATGGATCATGTAAGCATATAGAAAAGACATGGTTTCAGAGAGTACGTACTGATCGTTGAGAGAAGATGATGAAGAAGCCGTGACGATTGGCGATGCGGCAGACGTGACGACGACGACGGTTGATGCAGCGGCGACGGAGCGGCTCACAAGTCGTTGTACATGACGACGAGCAACACCGCCAGAATGTTGAGGAAGACGAGCCGTGGTGGAAGCGATCAAGCAGTCGCGCAGAGCGCTTCCCAAAAACCTTATTCGCCCTCTCCCGGTGCAGGAGCTCAGAAGACGACGGTTCCGGAGACCTGCTCTCCCGTTTGCCGGTGCACGCCGACGATCGGGATAGGGCAGACTACAAGCAGCGGCGCAGCAGGAGGAATAGGCAAAACCCTAACTCGTGTTCAGGTATGTTCTAGTGGCGGCGGCCCGTACGTATTTATAGAGGGAGAACCGCTAGGGTTAAGGCGTCCCAAAACCGAGTCGGTTTCCATACAAAAACGTATTGGACTCACAAAAAGAAAACTGCAAAAGAAAGCCGCACACCCGCAAGGCATCGGGCCGGATTTCGGCGGACCATTCACGCAGGTGATGCGCGGCCGCGCCCATCGCCCAAGCCCCGCCCGGCCCCGCGAGGCGAGCGAGCGCGCGCGTGTGTTTTTCCTTTATTCCTCTCATCCACACACTTGCAAGAATGGGTAGAGCAACCTTCTATTTAAGTTGGTCCTCCTCCACCTAAATAAGCAATGTGGGACTAAAGGATGCACTCCCATCACTCATGGATGGGCCTTTGAGATTTTCAGGAATTATTAGAAATTTCCTAATGGGCCTAGAGTATGCAGCCCACTTAGCACAATAATTCCAACAATAAGCGCCCAAAAGTTATCATCAGAAGAAATAGCACTAATAGACTATTGAACCAAATAAATGTTAGAATATATGGATATATGGGCCCATATATACATATATTAAGATTCTCATTAAATCTCAAAGGCCCATTATGTGGAGAAAGGCCCATTATCATGTGAACGTGTCTCCATGACCATGTGAACACATCCATGTTACTTGTCCCCTACTCTAAGCGAAGAGACATCTCTTCGTAATGAAGAGACACCTCGTCATAGGGAAATGACACCTCTTCATGGTGAAAGGACACCTATACCTATGGACCCCTTGCCACAATAGACACAGAAAAATAGACTAATAGTTGGAGGAGCTCTAAAATTGGGAATCCTTCAAGAGTTAGTCTATACACTAGGGTTTGCCCTTTCCACTTGTTGATCCGCCACACATAGTCTACTTCATCCCGATCGTCGGCGTGCACCGGCGGACGGGAGAGAAGGTATTCGGAACTATCGTCCTCTGAGCTCCTGCACCGGGAGAGGGTGAATAAAGTTTTTGGGAAGCGTTCTGCGCGACTGTTTGATTGCTTCCACCACGGCTCGTCTTCCTCTACGTCCGACTTTGGGGGCTGCTGCTCGTCATCGCCTTCGTCGACGTCTTCTCCATTGTCCCGGCTTTTCTGCATCACCAACCACGACTACTCTCTAAAGACATGTCTCTCGTATATGCTTATATGATCCATACTTGTACTTTAGTACTGGGGTAAAAAAGTATGGTAGATCTTGCTCTATTTACTATGTTTTTAGACTTGTGTCTAGATCTTGCGTAAACTTGTCTAGTTTAATTTGCAGTCTATTCACCATGTTCATGATTTATTTATAGATTAAATTAAACCTAAAAGTGCTTATATTTCCAATAATAAATAGGCGCCCTGAGAACTGAGATATCTCCAGGTTGGCAGTCCACCTTATTGAATTGATTAGTCCAATTGATGGCCATATATAGCTGTGTGTATGCAAAATATGCAAAATACTGAGGTAGATACGTAAAATAAATAAGAATGATGCTCATATTATATCAATAAATAAATGTCAAACTACAATAATTCAATCTAGGATATACAATAAGTAAAAGAAAATGCTAGCTGATATACAAAGATATGCAAAAAAAACTTCGTATAATATGAGCATCACTCTTATTTATTTTCCCTCTTTGTTGTATGGTACCCTTTTTCAGTTCAACAACTAAGAAAACTGCAACAATACAGATACAGATATGCAAAATAAATAAGAGTGATGCTCATATTATTTCAATAAGTAAACGTCAAACTACAATAATTTAATCTAGGATTTAACCTATACTAGGTACCATACTGCAATAAGCTGATTAATTACTGGACATCTTTGCGATCACCAAATACAAGGGAAAATTCTATAGGAGCTAAAGGTGGGAAAGAATATTTGGAGAAAACATGAGTCGAAGTCTGATTAATCTAATCAATCGTCTCGTGAGTTCGTTACCTTCTCTCAGCTGGTGTATGCCAGTCTATATAATCAATATAAACAAATGTGAATTGGGTCCCGTAAACATGGACCTTGAATAACTATGTGCATATATTATTTGGTCGAGAAAATTAATAACATATAAAACATTGTAGTGCCAAGATTATCAAAGAAATTACATGCACAAGTATATGATTATCACTTTTGAATGAAAGTTTCAAACAGTTTATTATATTAACTTATATATTTGTCTTCCAATTGTTAATCTTTCTTCTAATGTGCAAGAGGGTAAACTGGAAGTTTGATTGCACACAAATATTGAAAAGTTAATCGGGATTGGAAAACAGAACTTTTTTCTTGAATTATGGGGATTTAAGCCTGATAGATATTGGATTGTCTTTCCATAAAAAGGCTTTTTTGATGCAGCACAATATAGATAGAAATGGAAACTGGAATGTGGGACACTGAAAGATAAATGACCCATTGATTCATAATATGCACCCATAAAGACACAAAGTTCTTTTAGTTTCCATCTTCTGAAACAGTTACCTAAAACTCGCTTTCTGTACAGATATTGACTTCCCAGATCCTACAAGCTCCTTCAATAGTTGCTTGTCTTACCCCTTACTTATTTCCAAAAATATCGTATAACAAAAAATATCATATATTGTGTATAGCGTGTTTACGTTCCAACCTATCGAGGCTTTCTTCCAGGAGCCTTTCACCAAAGAGAGCAAAACAGTTCTGTAAGTCGCAGATCAAATCCTGAAGTGAAGTGCCTGGTTGTCTTAATATTATAAGTAAAGCATTTCATTCTCCGGTTTTGATTTCATTCTCTTTTGTGACGGTCTACTTGCTTGTGCTTAGGCTGCTGGAATGAGCCTGCTAAGAGTAGGTTTTGAGACAAGATCTTGATTGATCACTTAGTCTACCTTTTACTCATTTCTTCGAACCTTCCTGTGAAACCTGAAGATTTAAAGTCTGCAGCGAAAAATTTCACTGTTCTACTTCTTCAGCAAACATAAAAAAGGTCCCTAATATAAAAAAAAACATAACTAAAGTATAAAGTTATGTTAAGCTAACCTACCTGAGAACTAAGCTCAGTTATGTAGATAGCCTTCCTCAGTCAGAAATCAAGATTGACAAACAATTTTTTATGTAAGAAGGTCTAGATGCAAAACAAGTTGGTAGCAGACACCAAAAAAATTCTTGGTGGCCTTAGGATCAGTTTTCTGGCACCAGAACAGCCATCACAGGAGTGGCTTATTATTCCATCGTAGACCCAAGAACTTAATTATAGTCAAGCTCCAGAAAAACACAAACAACAAATGCAGGTTACAAACAGATGAGTGATTACCCACCACTCTAGACTGGGGCCATATGCCTATCAACATGCCGGCAAATAGAAAGTAAACTGTTCATTTCAATAACGGCATTAGTTGTAATCAACACAACAGAGAATGACTGAACCTTTGCCAGTACACGAAGCTTCTCCATTTGTGCTACAGGAGTTGACCAAAAGAATCCTTTACACACGATGCCCAAGCTCAACAGAGGTCAAAAGTATAACTATGTCCCGCCTTCATCGCATTAATATATGATCAAATATGATAAGTCTAACAGAAACAAGGATTCTCTGATATAATTCAACAAAAAACTTGTACAAAGAAATAGACGCCCTGACTTGTTCCACATTAGCAATGGTACATCAAAAAGGAACAATACATTAACAGACTTCATACTGTTCAACCAGTGACATGCGTTGTACACACTACTGAATAAAAACTGTTCCAAACCAATTCAGTTCAGTTGTTTTTTTTTTACGGTAAATTTCAGTTCAGAATGAAACATTGACGACAAGAACATTACAGTAAGAAAATAATGAGGCAGATATTATTGATATGAAAAAAAAAGCCTTGCCTCTGATATAAATTGACTAATAGATGCTGACATATTACATTACCTCGGTCTCATGCCCGCTATGATTAAATGTTATCCTGATTCAACTAAACTTATTTCTTCTTATTACCTAGGATTTAAACTAGAACATGTAAATCAAGAAAGTTCATTGCAGACCAAGGGATCCCGTGCCCTCATTTCTGAAAATATGATAATTTTGTGTGTCAATATTTTGGTGAGATTTCAAAATAACTCATATATGTAGAACACATTCAGTGACATAGACATGCAAAAAGTATCAGTTTTAAAATCATCCTTGATATTCAGATTTAAACCAAAAAAAACAGGTGGTACTGTTTGTAGATGTGATAAATAGTTCCAGATTTATGCTTTTAAATTTTACTTCTCAACATCTACGATGTATTCAATGCTGAAACATTACATTATTGGGCAAATTTTCAAAATTTAGCAACAAGCGAAATTCGTTGAGGATGCGATGACCCCTTGACATAAAATCCACACTATCTAATTAGATAGCAAGATGCAGTCAGAAGATAAGATGAGATCTTACTTTAATGGAATACAATAGACATAACATTTTTTCCTTAGAAAAAAGTCCAAAAAAATATAAAACCATTTTGAAGAGTAGCAGCTGGAGAAGAAAACTGTGAAGAATAGGGTCAATTACTGAGGTCCACGCAGATGTCATCAATGTTTTCAACTGAAAATATCCGTAGATCACAGACCGTGCATCCAAATGAAAAACCGATTCCACCACCGTGTTTCTCGTGACGAGATATTCAAAACTAGACCCCACTTGCTTATATTTTAACAAAAAAATTAACATTAAAAAAATTGCTCCAACTTTTCCGTTTGTTCTTCCAACTTTTTTCTTTTGGTCGTCCAACTTATTCAGTTGACGCTACAACTTTTCTATTTGGTCGTCCAACTTTTTTGTTTGTTCCTCCGACTTTTATATTTGGTTGGCCAACTTTTTAATTTGTTCCTCCAACTTTTCCGTTTGTTTGTCCAACTTTTTCAGATGATGCTTCACCTTTTCTATTTAGTTGTCCAATTTTTTTATTTGTTTGTCCAACTTTCTTATTTGATTTCAACTTTTTTTCGTTTGTTGCTCCAACATTTTCGTTTGTTGTCCAACTTTTTTCATTTGTTAGTCTAATTTTTTGATTCATCATTTTTTATTTTTTTTTAAAAAAATCAAAATATAGTCAAGAGGGTCTAGTTTCGAAGGTTTCATTGCGACGAATGCAACGGTGCAATTAGTTCGCAATTCAGAAATTTGGTTTGAAGTTATTTTTTTTAAGCCATAACACTCGTTTGGGGCTGCTAGGGCCCACAGCTGCTGCGCGCCTGGCTGCGCGAGCGCTCCGCGCTATTTGAATGGAAAGCTAGTCTAAGAGAGGTTTGATCGACTGTAAAAATCACTACTTGCGGATGACCGCAGACGAGAGAAACCCGATAGCAGGGCCACCGAGCTCGAGGCGGGTTACGGACGTGGAGTCCTCCTGGGCTCATGGGTCTCTGGTGATGAGGACATCACTACTCTGGATACAAATGATACTCCTCCGCTGGTCATACAAGGTTCAATTACTAGACCTCGTGCACAACAACTAAATTTAGAGGTGAGCTCGTTCCTAAACACTTCTTTACATAAGAATTTTGAGAATAGATTGCTACCTAATGATTATATTGTGATTAGGAACCATGGAAAAGACCAGGAGATGTTTGGAGAGGCCTTTGGAGGTGGAGGAGATCAGCAAGGGCGCCCAAGACAAGTTGGAGGCCCAAGTCAAGTCGGCTTCGAGTCAGTTTCGGAGTCCAGGAGCACTCTGCACTAAAACGGTCTTCCTGATCACATACGGGCTCGGTTTTGGACGTTCTACATATGGACAGAAAGATAATTTGATAAACTTTCCAATGGCACTGGAATCATTCCAAAATTAGTCCGAAGTCAATGGGAATCGTCGAAACAAATAGACGTTCAGAATCTGCCTCGGTGCTGCGCCACCGTAATTTGATCTTTGGGCTTTGTATGGTGTTGGAGTCCATTAGGGACGCGTCCAGGGGTTTTGCACGCCCCTAACCCCTATATTACCAATGGCCGCTGCCCAAGTTAGGGTTGGGTTTTGCTTAGATTATTCTGTCAAGAACAGTTTCGCCGTTTATCGGTTTGTGAGACCCTAACTTGTGATCTTAATTCAGATTTCAGCAATTGGATTGCATTCTTCTGTGTTCTTGCTTGTGTTCTTCGATTCGCAGGCAAGGATAAGCCTTCTTGGTGAGGTCGACCATGCATCACCGATCAATAACCTGAGGAGACGTGGTGCTGCGATTGCGGGGTTCAGAACGTGTTGTTCGGGAGCCGGATCGACGTGTGTCAAGTCTCCACCAAATCGAGAGTTATCAGAACCTTTCGGAAGATCGGGAACCCTAGTTCACATCAAGTGGTATTCAGAGACAGGTTTTCCGTCAGGTTCTCCCTCCCCGTTCCTTTTAGTTCAGTTGATTTCGCCTTCATCCTAGAGTCCACGAAAAAGCCAACAAAAAAAATTAGTTACTAGTTTTCTCTATCCCAGAACCACGCTTAGCCTTTGCATAATTTTATTTCAGAGTCCGTAGTGTTGAGTTTGTGTCCTAGTCGTGTTTTGTTGCTGGTTTTAGTTTGTGTTTGATTTCAGTTTGTGATTTTTCCATCCGCTGCACCCCATCGTTGAAACCCTAGCCGCCACCTTCCGCATCCCGCTACTCATATACATACCACCCACCACACCCTGATTTTGGCTCGTTGTTTTTGCCATATTTTCAGTGCTTTGATTCATATACATCCCACCCACCACACCCATCCACCCGTTGCATCCATCCGACTTCGTTTCGCCCAATCGATTTGAGTTTTGCCTCTTTGCAAACCCTAACTTGAGGTACCTTCAGTAAAACTTTTCGCTCGGTGCTCCGTTTTGGCTAAAATGTTTACAGCAGTTTCCCAACTCCGAAAGGGCCAGTTGGGTTTCTCAAACTCCCAAAAAAAAATCGGGAAGATAAAGAAAAAAATTGTTGAAGAAAATTTCTGGTTTTCAGAAAACGTTCTTGATTTTCTGTAGGCCGCATTTTAACTCAGTTTCAGCTGATACTTTGTGGTGTTCCTATTCTTGTGTCCCTGGTTGAGAAAAAATATAAAAAAAAAGAAGAAAAAAGAAAAAAAATCCTGATTTCTACTAGTCTGTCATTAGTGACACAGGAAAAAACAGAAACAGGAGGCACATAGGGCACCCAGAGTCTGTCATTGCCTGAAACTTGCTGTTCTTCTTTGTTACCTTTGCTGATTCTTGCTCTCTGCTCCTTGTTGTTCACTTCTGGAATTGGATATGAGTATACCAGCAACTACGACCAGTGCTTTGGACATTTATTCAGCATTACTATCTGTTATTGAATTGTGTTCCACTCACATATTTGGCCTTCCTAGTTCCACATATCACTTCAGGACAGCATAGGTTTTTGACCCTTGCAATCGTGGAGCACGCCTTCCAGGTATCCTTTGCTTTGCTAGTAACAACCTTGTAAGAGCTTGGCAAGAAGCTTCCTTTTGCTGTGTTGAGAGGCACCACTGCAGTAGTATTTAATAGGGATAACCTTCACTGTTTGTTCCTGTTTTGTGTTTATCATGGCAGTAGACGACCAGGCAGTTGACAACATTCCCCCCAAGGACTTCAGCGAATGTGTCAGTCAGATGTACCTAAAGGCTCTTCTTGACAAGTTTGCTAAGGACATGAAGACGACGATCCAGAAGGCGGTTGACGAGTCGGTCGGCAACCAAATAGAGCAGCTGGACAGGAGGATGTCCACACTCCAAGACACGGTTAAGAACGAACAAGACACGGTTACCGCTATAACCACCTTGGTTACTACTTTAACCGGCACAGTTTCTGAGATAGAGATCGAGATGGGCATGCAAGACGACACGGTGTATCATGAGAATGGAGACGTTGATGCAGCCAAGACCAAAGAGAACAGGGATCGACGTCGCCTACAGAATAACATTCGCGGTATGGGTTCTCAGCACCGACAACATGGTAATCGACCCCCTCCTGACGATCCCTATGCTAAAATTAAGTTTATAATTCCATCGTTTTTGGGTGCATATGATGCTGAGGGATATCTTGATTGGGAGATGACAATAGAGAAACAATTTAGTGCCCATCTTGTTCCTGAGCAGCATAGAGTTCGACAGGCTACTAGCGAGTTTAAGGACTTTGCTATTGTTTGGTGGAATTCCTTAATTGGTGATGAAATTCCTCGTACTTGGGATAAACTTAAGGAAACTATGCATGATCGTTTTGTCCCTCCTTCTTATTATAGAGATTTGCGTAAAAACTTGCAACGTTTAGAACAAGGGGATAAATCTGTACAGGATTATTATGGGGAACTTCAAAAGGGTTTGCAACGCTGCATGATAGTAGAGGAGAATGAGGCTGCTATTTGTCGCTTTTATGCTGGTTTGAGGCGTGAGATTCAGGATATTTTTTATTATAAGGAATTTCATACTATCGACAAGTTGTTCCAGTTTGCTATGCTTGCAGAAAAGGAATTGCAGGGACGTGAGCAGCAGAACCGGAACAAGGCCAACCCCTACACGCCACGCAGGGTGCCGTCTTCGGGGCTGAACAAGCCCGCTCCTTCCAGGACGTCTCCACCAGCCACCACCATTGCTGCAGCACCAACACCACCTCCTGCACGTTCTTCAGAACCCGCCAAGAGTGCCCCACCCGCCAACACCACCTCGACGGGACGCACCTACGGCATTCAGTGCCACCGCTGCCACGGGATGGGACATGTGCAGCGGGATTGCCCAAGTCAGCGAGCATACATTACGACAGATGATGGAGGATATATCAGCACCTCTGACATTGAGGATGATGAAGACATTGAGGAAGACGGCAAAATTTTTGGTCTTGAGGAAACGATGTCTTATGGCATCCACATTGTACAGCGAGTGCTCAGCACACAAGTACAACAACCGGACAAGCTTCAGCGACATAACTTATTCCAGATTTTCTTCCTCATCAAGAACCGTCGAGCTCGTGTCATTATTGATGGAGGTAGCTGCAATAATTTGGTTAGTGCTGATTTCGTCAAGAAGCTTGGTTTGGAAACTCGCCCACACCCGCATCCATACTATATTCAGTGGTTGAATGATTCTGGAAAGGCTAAGGTATCACAAACTTGCAGAGTTTCATTTTCTATTGGTACTTATGTTGATTCTGTAGACTGTGATGTGGTACCTATGCAAGCTTGTCATCTTTTGTTGGGTAGATATTGGGAACATGATAATGATGCTACACACCATGGTAGAAGCAAAAGATATTCCTTTGTGCATAAGGGGTAGAAAATTACTTTGGTTCCTTTGACCCCTGCTGAAATTGTAGAGGCTGATAGAGAGCGAACTGCTAGTTTGAATAATGCTAAATCTGAAAATCAGCAAGTTGCTAATTCTCTTTTCCCACCTAAAAGTCATAAGTCTACACCTAGTTCTAAGGACGAGGGAATTAAATTGAAGGGTGCTGTTATGCTTGCTACAAAAAGTGATCTTGCTGAAATTTCCGATGATGATGTTTGCTATGCTTTGATAAACGAGCTTTGTTTTCGCTTGATGATATTGCTAGTTCGTTGCCCCCTGCTGTTACTAACCTTTTGCAGGAGTATGAGGACACTTTTCCAGCAGAGATACCACCGGAGCTGCCACCTATGAGAGGGATAGAGCACCAAATTGACTTGATTCCGTGTGCCACATTGCCCAACCGCGTGGCATACAGGACCAATCCGGAGGAGACTAAGGAAATTCAGCGACAAGTCCAAGAACTTTTGGACCGTGGGTACGTACGTGAAAGCCTTAGCCCTTGTGCCATTCCTGTACTTTTGGTTCCTAAGAAAGATGGTACTTGGCGTATGTGTGTTGATTGTAGAGCCATCAATAATATTACTATTCGATATCGCCATCCTATTCCTAGGCTAGACGACATGCTTGATGAGTTGTATGGTTCTGTAATTTTCACAAAAATTGATTTGCGTAGTGGTTACCATCAGATTAGAATGAAACTTGGTGATGAATGGAAAACAGCTTTCAAAACTAAATTCGGTTTGTATGAGTGGTTAGTAATGCCTTTTGGTTTGACTAATGCACCTAGTACGTTCATGCGCTTAATGAATGAGGTTTTAAGAGCTTTTGTTGGTCATTTTGTGGTGGTTTACTTTGATGATATCTTGATTTACAGCAAGTCTTTGGATGAACATATGGATCATTTGCGTGCTGTTTTTAATGCTTTACGAGATGCACGTTTGTTTGGTAACCTTGATAAGTGCACCTTTTGCACGGATCGAGTATCTTTTCTTGGCTATGTTGTTACTCCACAGGGCATTGAGGTGGATGAGTCAAAGATTGAAGCCATAGAGAGCTGGCCGGTTCCTGAGTCTATCACACAGGTGTGGAGTTTTCTTGGTCTTGCAGGTTTCTACCGCCGCTTCGTCAAGGATTTTAGTACCATTGCTGCACCGCTACATGAGTTGACGAAGAAGGGTGTGGTGTTCCATTGGAGCAAGGCACAAGAGGAGTCTTTCAACACTTTGAAGGTCAAGCTTACACACGCACCATTGCTGCAACTTCCGAATTTTGGTAAGACTTTTGAACTAGAATGTGATGCTAGTGGAGTTGGAATTGGTGGTGTTTTGATGCAAGATGGTAAACCCGTTGCATACTTTAGTGAGAAAATAACTAGTCCTGTTCTGAATTACTCCACGTATGATAAAGAATTGTATGCACTTGTACGTTCTTTACAGACGTGGCGTCATTATTTGTGGCCTAAATAATTTGTTATTCATTCTGATCATGAATCCCTTAAATACCTTCGCTCTCAAAATAATCTGAACCGTAGACATGCTAAATGGGTTGAATTTATTGAGACTTTTCCTTATATCATTAAGCATAAGAAAGGGAAGGATAATGTGATTGCCAATGCTTTGTCTAGACGATATACTTTGCTATCTCAACTTGATTGTCGGATTTTTGGGCTTGAATCAATTAAAGAACAATATTCGCTTGATCCTGATTTTAAAGAGGTGTTGCTGAATTGTAAAGAAGGGCGTGCATGGAACAAATTTGTGCTAAATAATGGGTATTTGTTTAGAGCTAACTGTCTATGCATTCCAGTTGGTTCCGTTCGTCTATTGTTGTTGCAGGAAGCGCATGGAGGAGGATTGATGGGGCATTTTGGCGCCAAGAAAACGGCGGATGTTTTGGCCACTCACTTCTTTTGGCCACAGATGAGGAGGGATGTTGAGCGCTTTGTGGCTCGCTGCACAACATGTCAAAAAGCTAAGTCTCGCTTGAATCCACATGGTTTATATATGCCTCTTCCTGTTCCTTCTATTCGTTGGGCGGATATTTCTATGGATTTTGTCTTGGGATTGCCTAGGACTAAGAGGGGGAGGGATAGCATTTTTGTTGTGGTGGATCGTTTTTCTAAGATGGTACATTTTATACCTTGTCATAAAAGTGATGATGCTATTCATATTGCTGACCTCTTTTTCAAAGAGATTGTTCGTTTGCATGGTATGCCTTCTACTATTGTTTCAGATCATGATGCTAAGTTCTTGAGTCACTTTTGGCGTACTTTGTGGAACAAGTTGGGTACGAAATTGTTATTTTCTACCACTTGTCATCCACAAACTGATGGACAAACAGAGGTGGTGAACCGCACTTTAGGGACCATGTTGCGGGTTGTTTTGAAGAAGAATTTGAAGATGTGAGAAGAATGTTTGCCTCATGTGAAGTTTGCTTACAATCGAGCAACACATTCTACCACCAAGGTAAGTCCCTTTCAGGTAGTGTATGGTTTCAATCCCCGTACTCCCATTGATATTCTACCTTTGCCTACTAGTGAACGGATTCATAAAGATGCTAAAGAGCGTGCTGATTTTATTTTGAAAATTCATGAGACAACTAAAGAAAACATTGGAAAGATGACTGAAAAATATAGAATTGCTGGTAGTAAAGGTAGGAAAGAACTTAAGCTTGAACCTGGTGATTTAGTTTGGTTGCACTTGAGAAAAGATCATTTTCCAGACTTGAGAAAGTCTAAGTTAATGCCTAGAGCTGATGATCCTTTTAAGATAGTTGAGAAGATTAATGATAATGCCTATAAACTTGAGTTGCCTCCCGAGTTTGGGGTTAGTCCTACTTTCAACATTTCAGATTTGAAGCCTTATTTGGGAGAAGAAGATGAGCTTGAGTCGAGGACAACTCCGATTCAAGAGGGGGAGGATGATGAGGACATCACTACTGTGGATACAAATGATACTCCTCCGCTGGTCATACAAGGTCCAATTACTAGAGCTCGCGCACGACAACTAAATTTAGATGTGAGCTCGTTCCTAAACACTTCTTTACATATGAATTTTGAGAATAGATTGCTACCTAAAAATTATATTATGATTAGGAACCATGAGAAGACCAGGAGATGTTGGGAGAGGCCTTTGGAGGCGGAGGAGATCAGCAAGGGCACCCAAGACAAGTTTGAGACCCAAGTCAAGTCGGCTTCGAGTCAGTTTCGGAGTCCAGGAGCAGTCTGCACTAAAACGGTCTCCCATATCGCATAAGGGCTCGGTTTTGGATGTTCTACATATAGACAGAAAGATAATTTGATAAACGTTCCAATGGCACCAGACTCATTCCAAAATTCGTCCGGAGTCAACGGGAATCGTCAAAACAAATGGACATTCAGAATCTGTCTCGGTACTGCGCCACCGTAATTTGGCCTTTGGTCTTTGTATCGTGTTGGAGTCCATTAGGGACGCGTCCAGGGGTTTTTCACACCCCTAACCCCTATATTATCAGTAGTCGCCGCCCAAGTTAGGGTTGAGTTTTGCTTAGATTATTCTGTCAAGAACAGTTTCGCCGTTTATCGGTTTGTGAAACCCCAACTTGTGATCTTAATTCAGATTTTAGCAATTTGGTTGCATTCTTCTGTGTTCTTGCTTGTGTTCTTCGATTCGCGGGCAAGGATATGCCTTCTTGGCAAGGTCGACCGTGCATCGCCGGTCGATAACCTGAGGAGACGTGGTGCTGCGATTGCGGGGTTCAAAACGTGTGTCAAGTCTCCACCAAATCGAGAGTTATCAGAACCTTTCGGAAGATCGGGAACCCTAGTTCACATCATCTGGATCGATGCTTGTGCAAGAGTCATGGACCATTTTGTGAGTCATGCCGACCTCATGGGCCTTTCGTTGAAAATAGCGAGCGTACATAATCTCTACTACTTAATAAGTCTTTAAGGTGTCGTCAGCCTAATTTTTTAGATTTAGACCTCTGCCGTTTGAATCCGTATTGAATTTAAATTGAGTTCGATTCAAATTCATTCGACGGTTTGATAATATACAAGTCAAAATACTTATATTCACAAACAGGTGTATAAAGATTTTGGCCTCCTTTGACTTTTTTGTATCACATTTGTGCTATTGTGTTATTCTAATGATGTAGTATAGATAAGGGGCGATTGCTTACGAACCACACTTTTGAACTCCAATTGTGAAATAACTCAACCACCGATTTTCTAATTTTGCGCCTTTACCACAAGTGTTTAAAAAAATGATGATCTTGCATAATATTTTTGCGATTTTAACACAGATTATCAAAAAATTATGTGATGATCTTGCAAAATCTGGGGAATATCTACGGGGATCTTGCAAAATCTGAAATTGGTGTCTATTTCATAATTGGAGTTGAGAATTTGTGTCAAAATTGTGCCAAAAAATGAAGCTTTAATCAATATGGGCTCCACCACACCATCTATAAAAGCCTCAGGTGCTCAAGCTTTAATCAATATGCGAGCCTCAAATTAAGCTTTATCAAAAATTTAAGCTTTAATCAATATGGGCTCCACCACACCATCTATAAAAGCCTCAGGTGCTCAAGCTTTAATCGGTGGAGCCCATATTGATTAAAGCTTCATTTTTTGGCAGAATTTTGACACAAATTCTCAACTCCATTATGAAGTAGACATCAATTTCAGATTTTGGAAGATCACCATAGATTGTCCCCAGATTTTGCAAGATCGTCACAGATTTTTTTGATAATCTGTGGTAAAGTCGCAAAAATATTTTGCAAGATCACGACTTTTTTTAACACTTGTGGTAAAATCGCAAAATTAGAAAATCGATGGTTGAGTTATTTCACAATTGGACTTCAAAAGTGTGGTTGATGTGTAATTTCCCCTTATATATATATACTACATCATTAGGCTAACACAATAGCACAAATGTGATTAAGTAAAAGGAGGTCCAAAATCTTTATATTTGGTAGGAATGTTCAGTAGATCATATAGTAGACTTATTGTAGAATTCTTTTTTTTTTTGTGAGTGCGTTATTGTAGAATCCAATAAGGATAGAGTAATAAATATTCTCATGTATTATAGAAGTTTGGTAGTAGTAGTGCTTTGTTTTTTTCTATCCATTAGGATATGGTTTCTATGGTAATAAGATTAATAACTACCCCTATTTGAGATATGAGAGAGAGAGATACTCCTATTTGAGATATGAGAGAGAGAGATACTCCTATTTGAGAGAGAGAGAAAAGAGAGAGAGAGAGAGAGAGACAGAGAGAGACAGAGAGAGAGAGAGAGGAAACCATATCACTGACCTTAATAGGAGTGTTTGTCTCTCATATCTCAAGTAGGACTAGTTATTAATCATATTACCATAGAAACCATATCCTAATGTTTAGAAAACACAAAGCACTTCTAGTACCAAACTTCTATAATATATGACATTATTTCTTAGTCTATGGTGATTGAATTCTACAATACTCACTCACAGAAAGAAAGAATTCAACAGTGACTCTACTATATGATCTACTGGATACTCCTACTAAAGATAAATATTTTGGGTCTCGTTTGACCTTTTTTTACCACATTGTGATATTTGGTTAGCCTAAGACATCTCTACTACTTAATAAGTCTCAGAACCATCATTTGTTAAATGTCAGCACCACCCTTAACCCGCATCCCCACGATTCCAAACTCCCCACCAGCGATCCACCCGTACATCACGAATTCGATAGACCATGGATTTTAGTATGGATGGCACCTCTGATCCGCTCTCAACCTGAGCATGAATCCCGCTTCCGGTCTTGTAATTCTGTTGCGCGTTTTGGAAATAAGAAACTAATTTCCAGCAATAGGTTTGGAGTGACCCAACAAACCGATCACAGTGGTCCCAGGTACAAAGGTTGATAATTCACATCACAAAACCTAACCAATGGAAAATACCACTCTTCAACCTCACTGATGACCGGCATCCCAGCCCCTTGGAAGGGTCAGTGAGTGACCGATCATGCCGTGTGTTGTGGATCTAGTTGTACCCTTAATTATTCGGGTTAGCCCTATTTGTTAGCATTTAGTTTAGGTTAATTATCTATTGTTATGCTAATTAGTAATTACCTATTGTTTTTCATCTCAAAAAAAATGTTGCTCAATTGGTTAATGTTTAACTTCTCATCTACGGTATCAATATATGGTGCTTAGGCCCTAATTATGTCTCAATTAACATCAATCTACAGTATCACTCCCTATTAGGTCTCCGTTAGCATGAAGGAGAAGATTAAGCACAAACAAGTCAAACCCTAAGCACCTTTGATGTTTACACCCAAACCGCACAAACCGACATCCAGACCAACAAATAGTTCCCCAAAATTTTAATCCCTAAGCCCCCTTCATGTTTACCTTTTGATGCTCATCGACGTCGAGCCAGCAATGGTATGGCGGCGTGGGACCACGTGACATCAGATCCATTGTGTCTACTCTTGGACCTTGGCGGCGGCGACACCACATGCACATCGTTGTCTTGGTTGGCACCATCGTCACCATGGTTCACCTCTCGGCTCATCAAATCCTCGACAACAGCTGACCGTGGCCTGGAATCTGCCTAGAAACAGGGAGAGTGGGGTCAGGGGAGACAAAACCATACCTGCCCTATCCCCGTTCGCTTAACGGGGAAAAATTTCGCTCCATCCCCGTCCTCGACTGATCCTCGATCACCGTCAGGTGGCCTCGCGTGGGTCGGCATTGAGCTAGTGACACAGGACTGGGTTGAGGGCATTGCAATGACGAGATCATGGCGGCAGTGTCGTCGCGGTAGTCACTACTGATCGGATATGAGCTCGTTGGTCCGGTGTCGAGATGGGCGAGAAAGTGTGGCGCGGCGGCGTGGTGGAGGACGCCGGCTAAGGGAGCGTGGCGTTCTAGAGCGTGGTGTGGCGGCGTTGTTGAGCGTGTGGTGGCGGCGTGGTGGAGCGCGACGCAATGTGGTGGTGGGCAGCCGCGCTGGGTGTCGGCGGTGCGGTGTGAGAGTGACGCGCAACAGGAAAGAGGCGGCCGCTTGGGAAAGGAAAGTGAGAAGATTAGGGTTTGAGAGATAGAAGTGAGTATATATATCTTCATGCTTACCTGGGTTGGTGGGCTAAATTCATAAAAATGGGCCTTCATTTAGGGTCCCCATGGGCCTGGTGGGGGGGGGGGGGGTGGCTATTCCATGCCCATCCCAGCCCCGTTATCAATCAGGGGCCCACCCAGCTAGCCCTGTGGGGCGATTTTCATCCCCATGCCTACCCGGATTGGCTCCTAAATGGATTGGGCCACTTCCAGCTGTTGGTTGGGTTGCTGAGTGATTTCCAATTCAAGGCCCGGCCATTACAACACAAGTTTTTCTTTTTTCTTCCATTCATTTCTATTTACTCCTTCCAGTTTATGCAGTCTAAATAATGATTATTGAAGAAAATTGCTGGAAATTATGAGAAAAAATCATGAAAACTTACAGAAACACATACGGACGTTAAAAAAATATGTTTATTATTTTCTTGCTGTCCTTTACGATGCCATGCATATCACATAAATCATAAGTACTCCCTCCATCCCAGAATAATTGACGTTTTTTACTTTCAAAGATCACGTTTGACCGTCTGTCTTATTAAAAAAAAATTGAGTCATGACAAGTCATGACCGTACGGGTAAATATAATTTATTTTTGTATAACTTGTTTTATCATCAACAATACTTTAGTCATGACAAGTTTGTTTTAGTATTTATACAAAAAAATTGAATAATACGGACGGTCAAACGTGATGTCTGAAAGTAAAAAGCGTCCATTATTCTGGGACGGAGGGAATAGAATTTTATGTTATTTCCTATCATTTGGATACATACTATTTTGGTTGCACACTATTTGGAATCGTATTTGCCAGGGCTATCTTTTCTCTATTTGATGTTAGATTTCTTGCAGTTTGTGGAAGTTTGGATGAATTTACTTCAATGAATTTACTCTTTTTGTTATCTGATGCTAAAAAATACTTTAATGAATATTTACATTTTGTAAGTTATGTGCAATTTATTTTGACACTGAATCGGCTAATCCCCATAATTTTCAATCGACTAATAATATATTCTTGTTTTACAGGCCGTGAGCAATGAATATGGATAGGAGAAACAAACATCATAGACGGACTCCGTTGTGCATGTTATCAACCTGACAAATGGCGAGAATTGTGATGGCTTGCGACATGAAGATTGTGTCTTTCAATTTCCCGGTACAACCCTGCTTCCAGTGACATGCCGTACAAAATTTGTTGCATTAGAATCATTTTATAGGTTTTGTAGTGCCCAATAATTGTCGTCGAGGGAGAATGAATGGAAGAACAAAGATGGGAGAAACATGCCAGAGACAGGGCCCCATATGCAAAAGTACATCTCCACTTTTGTTCTACTATTGATCTTTATGTATGTTCAATTAAGCTAGACACCAGTAACTAATAATATAGTTCTGGGATGTGTAGATGTCAGCCTGAAACCGCCAGGAACTCACGAGGAGCCTACTTCACCATCAGTTTTTCCAGCTCAAAAGGTGATCTTGCTTGATTTTGACCGCACCTTCGCATGTTTCAGACTTAGGTATGTAACCCGTCCTAAAAATAACATAATTTATTCAATCCTTTAGCATTAGGTTTTATTATTTAATTATTCCTGATTACAATTATATCGACTATGTTTTTTAATATGCTGGTTTATTTTAGGAAATAAACATGTTGTCGATGAATCACAACATGCTAGGTTGTGGGAAGAGCAAACACAATCACAGTGTCCTGTTCATTCAGGCGGAGGCATAACCAATAATTATTGTATTACCCTTACACCCCCTGATAAGAAGCCAAGATGTGGAGAATTCTCAACAAGCAAAGTGAAGAGAAACAGACGAGAGAGAGAGAGAGAGAGAGAGAGAGAGAGAGAGAGAGAGAGAGAGCATGTCACACAAATATGACACCGGAGCACAACGCAGATAGACGTAAACGTCAAAGACGCAGACCACCACGTGCTGAGCCAATTGAAGCAAACACCATGTGCGGAGCCAATTGAAGCAAATTACAAAAGGTGGCGAGTGCATTAATATGACACTTGAACAGATGCAGGCAAATAGAGATCGTGAAAATTCACGCCGTTTATTGCGATGGAACACTCTACATAAAGCATCCATCGTCATGGAAACCTTCTGTATAAACCGGAAACCCAATGACTATTTTCGTCAAACTTTTGTGGACTAACATTGGTCTACATTAAACCATTAGACGGTGAAGCCTTGTTAAGATATATATATATATATATATATATATATATATATATATATATATATATATATATATATATATATATATATATATATATATATATATATATATATATATATATATATATATATATATATATATATATATATACGGCGAGTCTATTCTGCGCGTATGCGCATTTGAGAGCTACGCTGCGCATAGACCCACCGACCCGAGCTGGCTTCTTCCCCGACGCGCGAGCAGACGAATTAGGCTACTTCGGGCGCGCAAGACAGCACCCAAACCAGCCCGCCTCCTCCTTCCTCGCGCCCCCATGGGCCAGCACGCGTGCGGGAAGCAGTTGCGCACCTCCTTCCATGCGCAGGACGAGTCTGCCTTCTTCCCCCGCGCCTCAGACGACGCCCCTCCTCCTTCTCCGTTGCGCACGCGACAGGATACCTCGTCTTCCATGAGCCTCTGCCCCCTCCTCATGCGGAAAATCCCAATTCCTCGATTGTAGTTGCTGTCCACAATGAAATTACTATTGGATCCTCAAAATCGATGGTTGTTTCTTGCAATGGATTGTTGCTATGGCTCATATACCTCAAGTCCATGGTGGATTGTCTTCCCAACGCCACTAATCAATGAAAATTTTTGCGAGCGAGTCAGTACAGATCCGTTCTGCATCTATTGCAACTCCAGTTGCAACCAATTGCAACTGACGTCAGTTGCAACGTTTGCAGGGATCCTAATTGCAAATTGATGGAACGCAAGTTGCAACGCCAAAATTGTGTAGTTATCATAGTTGCAACCATGAGTTGCAATCCATTTCAATTAAAATCATCTCGTGTGCAATTATATGCATTGTAATTTACTATCATTTTATAGTGAAAGTACAATACTAAAATCAAGAGGAGAACCTACTCCTCCTAGAACAAGCACTAGCACATATAAGGACAAGCTAGATGACGATGGGCAAGAGATATTGATGTGAGATAGACAGTGTATTGTCAGTTGAGGGGGCATTACTCAACAATTTGTCCACTTAATGCAAAAAGAAGGGTTCCAGCAGAGGAGGGAGAAAAAAGGGCGGCAAGAGAAAAAGAGGCATAGGAGATACAGCTATGACGAGAAAAATAAAGGCAAAAACATTATAGAAGAGGAATTTGATGAGCAAGTGACTCAATGAATTATTGTGAACTGGAAGGACGAAAAATAACACTAGAATACATAGTCACAATGTCTGTAGCAGGGAATTGCGATAGGTGGCATACATCAGTTGCAATTATTTTAATTTATAGAAATAATTTTCATTTATGTATAGAATCATGGTTGCTTATCTCTGTAATTTATTCAACATGGTTATAAGTTATATACATTTGATGGGTAAAACAAATTCTATGTCCTTGACAAAGGTTGTGATATTTTGTTACTCTCTTAACCAAAAATACAAGTTACAATACATTGTACAGTATATCGACCAGTTGCGAAAGATCATATTTATAATTGCAAGAAGCTGACTTACACTGAGCGATGAAGGAGCCTCATTTACTAAACACATCAGTTGCAACATATTGAATGTCTAATTGTAACAAAGTACTAACATTGTTGCAATGCCATATATTACTAATTTCGGTGGCAACATATTATAGAAAAAGAAGTGTTGAATATCGACAAATTTAGTAGTTAAAACATGTCAATCACAACAATTGCAACAACTTATTTATACTTGCAAGAATCTCATAGTAAAAACATACCAGTTGCAACATATTGAGTGCCCAGTTGCAACAAAGTACGATTCCAGTTGCAATGCCATACATTTACTAACACCCAATTGCAACGTATTGAATGCCTAGTTGCAACAAAGTAATATGCCAGTTGCAATACATTGAGTCACAACACAAGATGTCATAAAAAATTTCCCAAGTTAACATGCCACATAGTCACAATCCATAGTAGAAAAAATAACAACATTTAAGGCAGAAAGATCCGCCAATTCCCAATTCGCAAGCACAATGACAATATGCGAGATGTCACATCCATATTCTCATTACATGAATGACTAAGACTACAAAAATATATTTAAATCATGTTGCTGCTGCTGGAGGTGGTCACCGTCCACCTATGCGGAATTTATCGAGCTGCTGGAGAAGGTCTTGGTGTTGGTTCATGGGACGGAAGGAGGTAGTGTAGCATCTAGGTATATCCCTTGCGCTACACACAAAGACAAAAAAATTTGTATGATCAGTTTGATATCATGGCACAAAAGTCCAATTAAAAAAGAACGAAAACTCTAAAATGAACTAAGCAAATCCATATGTCCTGCATAAGACCCTTCTTGCCAAAGCTTAAGGTTCTTCCAAGAAAATATTGCACAATCATCATCCTTCTATTGTTTGATACATGATCAGAATGGAGCGTTATAGTGAGAAAAAAATATAGTTTCATAGATAGGAAGCATGTAACAAGAAAGAAAGAGTTACAAAAAAAAACATGGTTGCAGCAGTGTAGCTGAAACAAGAATTTGTTTAAAAAAGAAAAGTTGCATAGATAGGAATCAATAGAGAAAATTTTCAGTTGCAACAGATTTTGATCAGTATTTGCAATATTCTTAGTTCACTTGCAACTACAAGTTCAGAATTAATAAACAAAATGTTCAGTTACAATAGAATTAATGTGTATTTGCAACAATCTTGATGGGCAGTTACATCTGAACATGGTAAAAGACAAGCTTGGCATAGGGATAAAAATGTTCAGTTACAATAGAATTAATGTGAATTTGCAATAATTTTGATGGGCAGTTACATCTGATAATGGACAAGCATTGCATAAAGATCAAAAGAAAGTGAGCACAAATTGAAAGTATCGGGCGGTTTCCAAATCGAGCACGCCTTGAACCATCACGCCTCACGTCAGCAAGCTCCAAGGTTTTCATAAGATGGTCAGTTGCAATAGCATGAGAAAACAATATAGTTGGTGACTAAGTTACAACAATAGGTATAGTAAATAATCGGTGAACTTTCTATTAGGAAAAGGAACAAGAGATTCAGTTGCAACCAATTGCAACGCCCCATTATTAGAAAACTTAATTGTAATCAGTTGCAATGCTAATCTAGCAAAAGATGCTTGCAATTGGTTGCAAATCTACCCACCATACCAATTTCAAAGACCAACAGTGATCCAATTACTCATGGGAAATCAAATTTCACACCAATTTCATCCACTATAGCATGCAAGCAACCTAGAAAGCGCTATGGAAAACTACTACATCACACAAACAGTTGCAACGGCATGGAGAAAAATATAGCATATCAATTGTGACAGTGAGTGAGTTGCAACAATAGGTGCCGACAGGTGAAATGATTAGTGAACTTTCAAGTAGAAATAGGATGAGACATTATGCCACACATCAACAAATAGGAAAAAAAAAATATTGCAATCAGTTACAACAAGGGGGCTCAATTGCGACAACGGGGCTCAGTTACAGTCAGTTGCAATTCAGAGAACACCAACAATGATCCAAAATTAAAACCATGTGTCTGGAAGGCTACCATATGTAACTAGCTCAGAGAGATATAGCAATCCAGTTGCAACATGCAGTTTATCTTTGGATTTCATGGAAATAATACTACAACACACGTCATGTTCATACATTTAGCATCATTCGCTTTGAAAAATCAACCAAACTCTGATCATACCGGTTGCTCTCATCACACATCAATTGAAATTCGCATGAATCACCAACTCGTACAGCGAGGAAGGAGAAGTAGCGGAACATCCGTACCTTAGGCAAGAGCAGAATCTGAGCGTGGGGAGGGGCAGGACAAACTGTAGCACGTCGCAGACGACGACAATGTCGATTGGCAGTGAGGGGAGGGGCGCGGACGACACGGGAACTCGCCGGGAGGGGAGGGGAGGGGTGCCGATGTGCTCGACAGAAGCGGGCAGGGGAGGCGATGCCCGCCGGGGAGACGGGGAAGCTCGCGGGAAGATGGCGCGTCTGCAGAAAGGGGATGGCTGCCGACGACGAGCTTGACGTAAGACACGGCGCGCGGATCGAGTGAGGCGGCGACAACGACCGTGAGGAAGGGAGGCGCGCCCGCGGGGAGGGAAACGGCGTCCGTGGGGAGGGAGACGGCGACCTTGCGGCGGGGAGGAGGCGGAGCCCTCACGACGGGGAGGCGGCGGTGCCCTGGCGGTGGGGAGGCAGCGCTCGTCAGGGAAGACGCCACGGCGGCGGCTGCGAGCGACAGAAGCGGAGGAGAAAAGAAATTGTGCGAGCTATTTTTTTTTAATTTGGGTCACGGGTGATATTTGTATTTCCCATTGCGTTGCAACTTGCCCTCACGAGGTGTTGCAATGCGGTCGCAACGAACCGGTGGTGGGTTGGTTGGTTGGGTCAGGAAGCTGGTCGGGCTGGGTCACGTGCGCGCTTGGGTGCGTCCGCAGGGGTCTGCGCAGCTTACAGGTACGCTGCGCGTACCTGCAGAATACACATACAGTATATATATATATATATATATATATATATATATATATATATGTTTTTGTTATTGTTTTTTCCCCTATCATTTCGACACTTAGCATCACTACGATACATGATATCACTACGTAATCTCTGCCTCCCGTTGCAACGCATGAGTATTCAGCTAGTATTTTAAAAGGAGAATGCTTCACATACGACTTGTTCGTCCAACTTTATTCGAACCGCCTTAGTCCCTTTGATTGATATATGAACAACCATCGAAGTAATTTTGATCATTAGATTTTCGCATCGTAAAGAAGTCTACCAGATGAGTGTTCCTATAGCACAACTCATTTAAAAATCCTGATCTAGGCCGGGAAGATCATCAAACCCAGAACAGTTATCACAGGCCACATTAAGATTTTAATTATTCCTTCACTTTTAGTGATAAAAGTGCTAGACGCCCTCATTCTGAGTTTTTCCATAAATTTCTTGGGCGACTAAAATGTGATTTATTGAATGTACGTGCCATTAGAAAGTTTCAATACAGATCCGTGATGGTCATTGGGGCAAACTGTGAATACAAACTATTTGTTTCACTTGGCTCAATGGATTCAAATGGAACACAAATTAAGCAATTGCATGCAGAAAAAGAGAGGGAGAAAAACTTGGCGGCACTATTAAAAAAAAAAGTCACTCAAGAAATCATCATTCAAAATTGGACCCAGCCTGTGCGTGTTACCCATAAGAACAAACGACCCTGCATTTATCCAAATTGTAGTTTTCATGAGAACAAATATTATTGGATTTCCAGAAAACAGTGCTTAAAATTAACTGGAATATTCCAAAACGTAGCCGCGTATTATTGTCTTTTATGGTATTTTTTTTATTACAATGAAAAAAATATATAAAAAAGAAGGAGCTATCGTTTGATATGATTACCTAATCCGCATATATCCAAAAACAATACTCCACTTACGATATCATATCAATCATCCCCAAGCTTGGCAATTAACTCAAACAAGACAAAGGGCAGCTCTCTTGGCGAGATGTTGGAAACCCTCGGTTGCTACACGACCCATCCAGCTTCCTCTGAGTCTTGATGAACTCAAAGCACGCATCCTTGAGCCTTTTGCAGTGATGCTGCTCGTCCAACACCAGCGTCGTCCCCACCTTACCGATGACCATGTTTTTGCACAGCTTGTCTTCGCAGATGACCTTGAGCCTCTCCATCCCGTACCGAGCAGGTGCTGCGCCATGGAGGTAGCCTCCTCCTCCTTTTGAGGTTGCAGCGCCTCTAAAGTTTCTTGTCGCAACAAGTCGGTGTATATGAAGTGCAGGAGGTGGCCGAACACGTCGGCTCTCATGTCGTCGATCCGCACGGCGCCGCTACTGTTGTGATCCGCGGCGCCTTCCCTCATCATGCCGTAGAGCTCCGCGCTGAACACCAGCGAGCGCGTCGCAAGGACGCACCGGTGTTCGGCGAACGTCTTGCTCTCGATGAGGAACCGCACGTCGGCACCCTGACCGCCCTGTAGCAGGGCGCGGAAGTGCTGCGGCCAGTCCGGCGGCGGCGGCGCGAACACAACGGCGGGAGCGGCGGCGTCCGCCACGCCTGTCTCCCCTAGGACGATCAGGTCGCACCTGACGGTGAAGCAGTCGTCCTTCACTACAACATTAACGCACTACAGCGGCGGACAGAAAAAACAAGTAGCGGCGGTTTTCAAAAAGAGCCGCCGCTGTAGTGTTACGCGCGGAACTGTTATGACATGCCGCCGCTAGAAAATATTACTAGCGGCGCACCGTAACAAAAACCGCCGCTAGAAAGCTTTTTTAGCGGCGGTCTTTAACAGATTCCGCCGCTACAAATGCAGCTGCTTGGAGCGGCGGTTGTTTTCAGCCACCGCCTCTACAAAATGCTTTCTAGCGGCGTATTTCTCCGTATCCGCCGCTACTATAGGTTTTAAACACTGACCTGCCTTGGCGAGGCAGTGTTCCCCAGGTAGGAATCAAACAAGCCCTACATATTAAGAACAAATCTGCAACAAAACAGAGAAAGAAATTTGATATGTGAAAAATAGAGTGATGCTTATGTTATACACTTATACTAATAAGCAATTTTCAAGATATAATAATTTAATCTAAGATCGCAATGTCCTATGGGCAAAACTGTGGTGCATTCACAACTATTGTCCCAAAGGGACAATTTTATTTTTGTCCATCAAAGTTAACACCATTAGAGCCTTTAAATGGATTTGTGGTACATGTGTCGCTGTTCGGGTTTAAAAGTTGATGGTTAAATTGCAAAATCTGAAAATCGATGGTGAGAAGGTAATTGGACTTCAAAACAATGGCTGTTATGCAATGTTGGGGGATCGAATGTCCCTGTAGGACTCAGTGAAGCCCTCCAACGGGTTCTATCTAATTGTCTTGTCGCTACAGGGCTCTTAGTACGTTTCGACGCCTGAAGGTCCTCTTGCGAAGCCCTCCGAAGGTCTTCCGTCTGCTGCTCCCTTGGCGAAGCCCTCTTGATGTGTCCGTGTTGCCGGATGAAGGGTTCACATGCCCAGGCTGTCCCTTGGGTCTTTCGTTATCTATAATCCTGAAGCCCTCAATCGCCTGCGATGCTGGGCGATGGGGTTAGAGATGACTGAGAAATGTGGACGGAGCAAATGAGGTGTCTCTGGCTCGTGGCCCGAAAAACAGATGTCATTACAGGATCCCCTCCCTCCATATTTATAGGGGGGTGAAAGATTGTTATTACAGCTATGCCATTAGCCAATTCTATTACGGCTCTCGAATATAAGCTAGAACCTAGCCTCCGTCCTGGACCCTTTGTCGTATCCTTTGATACCTTCGTTGGGAACATTTACCCTTCGGATGAATCTGGGAGCCTTCGGCATTGTATCCAACATTAGCCGTCAATTGTTGATGTACTTGGTAAAACCGTAGTCAGAAACAATTTATTTAAAATAAATGATCATGTGGTGTGCTTTCTTGATTCATCCACGTGTTTGTCGTTTTTGATTGTACTGTTTCTCCCGATTCCCGATGCTCAGCTCGGTTCTATATATATCCGTTGTGACCGCCTTGTTTCCTCCGCGTTGTTTTTGCTCTCTGAACACCTTTTCCCTTTGCTATCGATTTTTCTTCTCCCTTCGAATTAATTGGGAGGATGTTCCTTTCGTCTTTTCTTAAAAATGTCTGGTAACCGAAGGTCCAGTGAGGAGGGTGCTAGGAAGAAACCAAAAGTCACCAAATCATCTTTGCGGGATAGTTTTGAGAGAGTATCTAATGCTGCCGCTTCCCAACCGTCTGATGTTGCTGCTTCCTCAGCCCCTCCTCCGAAGGTCTTGTCTTCTCAGACGACTTCGGTTAAGCCGCCTATTTCTATTAAGGCTCCTGTTATGCATTCCTTGATGGAGATGCCCGTCGATCCGAAGGGCGGGGGTTAGGTTTTGAAGGTTTCGAAGGCCACCAAAAATGCTCCTTCAAAGGGTTCCGCTGCTCCTGTGAAGAATGTCTCTTCTTCCTCAGCCGATGCTGGCCAAACTGATGCTCCTGAGAAGGCCAAGGCCAAGATCCAGGACAAGAGCCTGACCATTGCTGCCCCGGTGCTTGATGTGTCTGGATCGAAGGTTAAGATCCAGGACAAGACCCCAAATAAGGGTGTCGAAGCCTCAGCTGAGGCCCCGATCCAGGACAAGGATGTGGGCGAAGCCATTGTGTCAGGTCGTCTCTCATCACATGACATGTCTGAACTTTGCCTGATTGCTACTAACCTGAGGCCTCTTTCAGATCGTTCCGGGGTTCAGCTCCCTCACGAGCCCCAAATCCTGGCTCGCGACGTTGTCAGCCCTTCGAGAGGTGGTGAACTTTTTCTCCATTCTATCTTTGAGACAATGCAGGAGGAGTTTATCCCTTTTGATGTTGCTTTTGATTCAGTTGAGGTTGCTGAGGGGTCTTCGCTTGCTTGTGACGAGGTGCCTGCTAATACCTTCATCATGAGTGCTCAGGCTGTTGAGCCTTTTGTTGCTGCTGCTAACAGGATTCGTCTTCCTCAAGTGAAGGATGAACTAGTACTTCAGGGTGGTGATACCATGTATAAATCCTTGCTATCTTTGCAAGTGAAGGTGAGTTTTGAAAAAAAAAATTGTCATTAGATTTTAAGTTTTGTTGTCTGACTTCTTTCTTCTCTTTTTGGTTTTAGTCTCTTGCTATTACCCATGCCTCCCTTCGCTAGTACAGGGAGTTGTCCCAGATGAAAGCTGACCGGGATTCGTTTCGCAAAGACCTTAGTGTCCTTGAGTCGAAGGTCAAAGAGAAAGAGGAGGCACTTGCTCTTAGCGAGAAACACTTTGCTGAACTTTCTTCTGAGAAGGAGACGCTCAGTAAGTCTGCTACAGACTTTAAAGCAAAGGTTGACTCTCTGGATAAGGAGGTTGAAAAGCTTGATTGGGCCCTTGCGAAGGCCCGAAATGATAACCAAGACCTTCGCGGCAAAGTTGATGTCGCTGATCAAGAGTTTGCCGCGCTTGTCGAAGCTGAGAGGCTTCGTTTGTCTGGCGTTTGTGGTCAGGTCCGAGATGCTCTTGTTTCTGTGGGGACGACTCCTGAGAAACTTCTAGGAGATGCTTTGATTGAGCATTATCAAGCTTGGCTCTCAACCAACATACCATATGTTGTCAAAGCTTGCCGGACTTTTTCGAATAATGCTGTGCATCTTGCTGTTCGAGACCTCTTTCATTCTCTTGATGCTGGGGGGAGTGACGCCTTAGCGAAGGCTGTCAGTGACTCCTTTTCCCTTGTTTCTACTGACATTACCCCTCCCTTCTTGGTCGAAGCTCTCTTCAAGTTTTCTGACCATATAGATGAGTCTTTCTGGAGCAGGGTTTTTGCGATTGGCCGGCAGCCTCAGAGTGAGGTATAAACTTTTTCTTTTGTTTTATGTGTATGGGATGTTTTCCCTTTCGGACTTGTATTTGCTGAGTGTGCCGCGAAGGCATGTGTTGTAAACTTATTATTGTTTTTGTCTTTAATTTTGGTTTGGTTTTTGGACTTTAGGATTCCTCTGATTTTTCTTTGAGTGAATTTGCTACTCTGAAGCCTTTATCTGATGCTCCGCTAAGCAAGTATGCTACTCCGGAGTCTTCATCTGACATCTTTTTGAGTGAATTTGCTACTCCAGAGCCCTTTTCTCATGGGTTGGCTCGTCGTGAGCCCCCGATTGAGATTTTCAGTTCTCCTTCGGAAATTCATTTGTCAAGTGATTCGGATCCTTTGTCCCCTGTCAAAGGGGGCGTGGATTCTTTCACATTCCCTCATGGCAGTCTGGTGGCCATTGGTGGTCGTGGCAAACGAGGATCTCGTGGACGCCGTTCACAAGGTGGTCCTTCTTCTAGTTGAGGCTCCGTTAGGAAGAAGCGTGGTGGTCGAAGCCGTCGCAATCCTCCTGTTAATCTCGAAGGTTCACCTCCACGCTTTGATGCGGCTTTGCAAGTTGAGCGAATGGTTTCTTCCGGGGTAGTAGATCCTGTTTTTCAGAGGCCTTATTCGCCTTCGAGCGGATATGACTTTGACGAGTTTAGCATCGTTTGTCAGATGCTAATAGAAGTAGATCTTACTGTAAAGCAGGAACCTGATGATGGCTCTCCATGAGTATTATCCTTATGCTTTCTTAAGCTATGATTTGAAGAAGTTTTTTTGGCACGTTTCGTTTATAAAATAGGCTTCTTCAATACTTCTGCGAAGCTTTTTGCTTCTTGAGTGATGACCTTCTGTTTCCTTGGTGAAAGTCAAAGTTTTTGCGCTTGTACTCGAGATAACGAGTACTTATCTAGCGATAATTTTTCTTTGAGGGTTTTTCCTCCGAGCGAAGAGTGATGTTTTTCCCTTTTTTAGGAAACTTTTGCTTCGCCAGACGATTTTTGACTTTGTTGGGTTTTTACCTAGGTAAAACTTCCCAAACACCGGGTTAGCGTTGCGATGCTTCGCATAACAGGTATGGCACGAAGTGTTTCATTCCGACAGCATGTCTGCTCTCACGAGCCTACAAAAACCGTCCCCCTGCACACGGGAGGGGAGGGGGTATTTATACCCAGATCAGGGTTACATGAGATGGTCTAAACTACCCCTGATCTGGGCTTATTGATCCTGGAATATTCTGTACATTATTGTCCGAAGGGCATTATGGTCATTACATCTCTGCCCCCCTTGGTGGCCTTCAAACCCTAATGTGATGATGACGTCAGGCCTTCGCAGATGATGGCCCACCATCGAAGGCTTCGGGTGGCGACGCCCACAGCGCCCTCGACGATCCCGAAGCCTTCCTTCGCGACGGGCTTCGCCCGCGGCTTCGCTACCCGAACCCGAAGCCTTCTTCCGGGCCGCACGTTCCTTCAGCACGGCGAGCTTCGCTCAGGGTGACCGGCTTGATTCCTGCAGGGACGACAATCTCACCAGACCATAATACGAAGCCTGTCAGTTAATCAATCAAGGACCCCTTCCCGGGTTTGGCTATCTTCCCGCCAATCCCCAACACCAGCCCCTCGTGGGCGAGGTTCAACCCCCGAAGAGAAAGAAGGTGGCGGGAGCCATACCCGGGAAAAAGCGTCCCTGGTCATTGGAGTTGAGTCCGGTAACGCTGAGCGAAGGCTCGCGTGATTTTCCTGAAGCCTTGCTTTGATTGTTTTTATTTTTACCGTTTTCTTTAAATTGTTTTTACTCGTTTTTGCGGGAAACGAGGGCGCATTAACTGCCCTGCTTTTTACCCCCCTATATAAGGAGGGGAGGGGGTCGGGTCATTCCGCGCGCTCTCGCTCTCATTTCTGTTTCGTCTTCGGGCTTTCGCTTTTGGTTTGGTTGTGAGCTCGTGCTGGTGCGCTTGGTTCTTTTGCTTCGGGTAGCTTTGAGGTATGCATTTTTTTTCGCTTCGTTTTCGCTTAACCTTTTTGGGGCTTCGTTTTTACTACTCTTTCTTCGCTTTGTTCAGCCTTAGCTTTTTGATGCCTAGGATTAAGTTCACTGCTCAGCCGATCCAAGAGGAACCCGCGATGTCTGGCGAGGAGCAGCTTGTTAGGCAGGATGAGGGAGTGATGTCCCTTGGGAGCGAAGGGTCCGAGCAGCTACTGGACTCTTTGACGAGGAGGAACTCCGACGGCCAAGACGTCGGTGAAAGTTCGAAGGCTAAGGCGGTCGACGCTGAGGCCTTCGTTGAGGAGGGGAGCCGCGCTCCTGCCGCGCCAGTGGCTGACCCCGCCGATCCCCCTTCGAACGATGCTGCCGCGCCTTCAGCTCCGGCTCCAGGTGAGGCTGATGATTATGATAAGTATATAGAAAGTGCGCTTCGCGGTGATTTTTTGCGTAAGCGTAGCTTGTCTCTTGGTGAAGCAAGCTCTTCTGCCGCTGGAGGGGGAGTTGGTTCTAGCCGAGGAAGGCCTCCATAAGTTGTTGACCCTCGGCTCCGTATGCCTGCAGTGTATGGGAAAACCTTTTGGTTGAAGCCTTCGCTCGTGAACGCCGCTGAGATCGCTAAGTATGTGGAGAGGGGCTACTTCGAGGCTGGCAAAGCCCGACCGCCCGGTGATGAGGTTGTTCCGCAGCCGAGGCCGAACGAAGCTGTCGTCTTTCGTGATTACTATGAGGCGGGACTTCGCCTGCCTGCTTGGGGCTTTCTGGAGCGTGTCTTGGAGCGCTATAGTATTCAGATCCATCATTTGACTCCGAACGCCTTCGTTCAAGTGTCGAAGTTCATTTGGGCTGTTCGCTCTCAAAATGCGAAGCTCAGCTCAGACGCTTTCATTCGTTTCTACAGCTGCCACCTACAGAACTAGAATGTTCCTTTCGACAATGACGTTTTTCATTCTCAGTATGGCCTCTGCACGTTTCAGCTGAGGTACTTCGGCCGTAGGTCGAGAGTGAAGAAGGTTGCCCTTATCCCCGCACAAAAGAACATGTGGGGTGAGTGGACGGACTACTAGTTTTATGCTGAGGTGCCTTCGGAGGTGAATGAAGACGGTGCGGAGTGTTTTCCACTTGCCAGTCAACTTGTGGCTGCGGAGCCCATTTTTTCTCCGGACTACGAGTCTACCTCGACGTTTCAGCTTTGCTACAAGGCGTTTAGGTCATCTTGCAAGGTGATCAGTGGCCGCACTGCCGTCGAGGAGTTTATCGCTGCTGGTATTTAGCCGGTGGGTAAAGGTTGGAAAGCTGATGGCTTCGATGAACGCAGGGTTGGGGGCAGTAAGTTCCGGTATCTTTGCCCTCGCTTTAATGGGCTGAAGAAACCCGAAGAGTTACATCCCAAGCAGTTTGTTGAGATGGTGGAGGATGTGGCCAATCTATTATGTGATTCATTCACTGCTGTGGAAGCGCAGGATGTTGAGGTAGGGCTGCTACCGAAGTGTCGCGTGAACCGGATCTTCGATAGCTTGTAGATCACATACCCCGATCATGAGGTGCCCATGGGCCGGAAAAGGTTGAAAAAGGGCAAAGAGCCTGAGATATCCACCACCAGCTACATTCAGATGAGAGGGTGGGAGAAGAAAGCCGAATCCGCCGCTGAGGCTGGTCCTTCGGTCACTGTTAGTGGCCGCTCTGGATCGCGTACTGCTACGCGTAAGATGAAGGCGAGTGTGGCTGCTGGTCTGAGCACCGTCAAGGCGGAGCGCTCGAAGCGCAAACGAACTGTGTGCAGAGGCGTCCGCGGTGCTGTCGATCCAGATTCCACTAGGACGGAGCCCGCCTCTGGATCCCATGCTGAAGAGGAGTCTGTTGCCGGAGGGAACGCTGATCTAGTTGACGAGATGCCGCCGGCGTTCGAAGTTTCTGACTCAGAGGTTCTTCTTGAAGTTCCGGAGTCGAAGGGTGTTGTTGAGGATGCTGTTATTAATCTCTCCGACTCCGAAGAGTTCTTGGATGGATCTAATGATCAGGTTGATGTGATGACCGTTGATGATGCTGGCTTGGCTTGCACTGTGCACGAGATGGTGAATGACACTCAGTCAAGTTCTGGGCGCACCGCGGGGACTTCGGATTCCGAAGCCTCCAGCGAGACGAGCTCTAGCGCCGAGAGCTCTTCTGGCGCTGTTAACTACGATGAGATCTCTTCTGTTGCTACTGCTATGATGAGTGGTTTGAGGGAGTACGATCTCGAAGGTCGTGGCGACGTAGCCTTTTCTTGTTGACTTATTTTTAAGTCCACGCTGTTTCTCACTCTTTTTTGTATACAGAGCTTCGGATTAATCTGGAGTCCAACTCAGCTCCGGATCTTGCTGAGTTGTTGGAGCGGCAGGGTCGTGTGGTACACTTCTGCTTTGCCTTTAGTCTTTATTTTTTATTATCTTTCTTTTCTTTTGATTGCGTGATTAAGCTCTTTTTACTTCGTTCTTTTCAGATTTCGGAGACCTCTCGGGTTCTCCGTACCAAGATAAGCTCCGAAGAAGGAGTTGAGGGTGCCCCGGCAGAACTCATTGCTCTCCGCAAGGAGAAATCTCAGTGGGAGGCTACGAAGGCGAGCTTCGAAAATGAAATCCTTCGTCTAAAGTCCGAAGCCAAGAAGAACGCAGATGATTTCTCGGTTTACAAGACAAAGGCAGAGAGAAAGCATGCTGAGGCTATTTCGAAGGCCGACGAAGACAGGGCTGCTCTCTCTGGGGCTTTGCAAGAGCACTCCGATAAAGTCAAAGTTGGGACTGTGACTCTTCACAAGTCGTTTTCCGACTTTCTGGCTCGCTACGGCCGCTCGGCCCAGGACCTTTCTGTGGGCGAAGAGATCACCCTGGACACACTGCTTTCTTGGCTCGAGAAGGAGGTGAAACTCCTTCCCGAATTGGTGAACATGATGTGTGATCACGGCGCGAGGACTTAACTCTTCCCCATGCTAGACTTGATGAAGAAGAAGCAGCCTACTAGCTATCGTGAGATCGGGACTTCGAGTTTTACTACTGCCGACTTCGCCGCCGCCGACGCGCACACCAAGGATACAGAGGTGGACATCGTCGCAAAGCGCTTTTGGAGGAACTACTGGATGAAGTTAGGAGTTGCTGCTGCCCGCGAGAGTGCTTTGCTTCCGGCTAAGGAGGTTGGTCATTTCGGCTCTGCTTCGCTTACTTTTTATTACTATTTAATATTTCTTATGCCTCTGATCTTTGCCTTTGCTTTTTGTTTCAGGTTGGAGAGAAAAAGAGGAAAGGCTCGTCCTCTGGCAACCCTTCGTCGACTGACGAGGAGGGGAAGGCCAAGAAGGCGAAGGCTAGCGTTGAGGCCGGTGCCTCCAAACCTCCTCCTTCGAAGACGAGCACTCCGCATTCTTCTGGTCCGAAGGCCCCTGCTGCCCCGGAGGTTTAGGGCTCTCTAGATGATCATTCGGCCCTTCGGGCAAAAACTTGAATGTTTTGTAATATTTTGTGGTGTACTGCTGCAGGTCTCCACTGAGGAGCCTGGTCCCGAACCTTTGTGCTATCAGAATGGTAGAATCCGAGTGACGCGCTCTTGTTATTCTCAGGTTACTGATTCACTCGGTGACATGGCGCTTGGTCTCTTCTGGAGCTTTGTTTTTAACGAATATTTTCGTGCACGCTCCAAAATTTCTGCATTGTTTCGTTCTGCTCCGCGCCGCGCTCGGGAGACTCCGTTGATTGTCCCGAAGGAAGAACCCATGGAGGCGGAGGAGCTGTATGATTTTCCTTGGGTTTACGATGTTAATTCCGGTGATGGCCTTCCCGGTTTGTTCATCGAAATGTGACTCGCTATGATTTGCTTATGTAATGGACTCGATTTTGCTTCAAGGTTGAACTTTCATCTTTAGTTAAGTTTAAGACGTATAGCTTGCGTTCTGTTTTATCTTTGTTCTGCGAGCGAAGGTGAGTTTGGCGTTGAAGCGTCCCCCCCCCCCCCCCCCGGCAAACGAGGGCGAGGTTGACGCGAAACCTTTTACTTCGGAAAAAGCATCCCCCCCCCCCCCTTAGCAAACGAGGGCGAGGTTGACGCGAAGCCTTTTACTTCGGAAAAAGCGTCCCCCCCTTGGCAAACGAGGGCGAGGTTGATGCGAAGCCTTTTACTTTGGAAAAAGCGACCCCCCCCCCCCCCCACCCCGAAAACGAGGGCGAGGTTGACGCAAAGCCTTTTACTTCGGAAAAAGCGTCCCCCCCCCCCCTGGCAAACACGAGGGCGAGGTTGACGCGAAGCCTTTTACTTGGGAAAAAGCGTCCCCCCCCCCCCCCCCCCTTGGCAAACGAGGGCGAGGTTGACGTGAAGCCTTTTACTTCGGAAAAAGCGTCCCCCCCCCCTTGGCAAACGAGGGCGAGGTTGACGCGAAGCCTTTTACTTCGGAAAAAGCGTCCCCCCCCCCTTGGCAAACGAGGGCGAGGTTGACGCGAAGCCTTTTACTTCAGAAAAAGCGTCCCCCCCCCCTGGCAAACGAGGGCGAGGTTGACGCGAAGCCTTTTACTTCGGAAAAAGCGTCCCCCCTGGCAAACGAGGGCGAGGTTGACGCGAAGCCTTTTACTTCAGAAAAAGCGTCCCCCCTTGGCAAACGAGGGCGAGGTTGACACGAAGCCTTTTACTTTGAAAAAAGCGTCTCCCCCCCCCCCCCCTGGCAAACGAGGGCGAGGTTGACGCGAAGCCTTTTACTTCGGAAAAAGCGTCTCCCCCTGGCAAATGAGGGCGAGGTTGACGCGAAGCCTTTTACTTCGGAAAAAGCGTCTCCCCCCTGGCAAACGAGGGCGAGGTTGACGCGAAGCCTTTTACTTCGGAAAAAGCGTTCGTCCCCCCCCCCCCCCCTTGGCAAACAAGGGCGAGGTTGACGCGAAGCCTTTTACTTCGGAAAAAGCGTCCCCCCCCCCCCCCCCCGCGGCAAACGAGGGCGAGGTTGACGCGAAGCCTTTTTGCTTCGGAAAAACACACTTTTATTCGATTCATAAAGTTGTTACATGATTAGGTAATGCGGAGCCCTGCCTTCTACGGTCGTGGCTTCTTGTTCTGCTCGCTATTCCTCTGCTCTTGGTAGTCCATGGCTCGTTATTGTTTGGTAGGTATCTTCGCCTGGTTTGCTCCGGGCCTTCCTCCCCTGAAGATATGTCGATGAACTCTGGTAGCGCCGAGTTGTCTGGTGGTATTACCTCTAATGGCTCGGGCTGCTCCGGAAGTGGCACCACCGCAAAGTTCTGGTTTTGGTTCAGGGCTGGCGGTTGTTGTATTGGTGGTTGTTGGGGATTCCATTGGTGTGGTGGGTTTGGTGGCTGCCTGGAAGAGCCTTCTTGCCCTGCTGCTACTCTAAGGTTTTGCATTGCTTGCCTGTACTTCTCTGCTTGCTTTCAGGCTGAGCTATTGTTCGCCATTTTGGTTCTGAGCTGCTGGGTTGCCCCAGCTCCATTTTATAGTCATAGCCGTTGGCTCTTCCTGTCAGCGAAGGATTGCTTGACCCTTGCTGTTGCTGCCGTTATCTTTCTTGTGGTGTTTAGTGTTTTCCCTGTTCTTTTGTTTCTTTATGCTGGGAGTCTTCACTCCCTTGATTGCTCAACTGTTTGTCCACGATGCTGTTGTTCCCCTTAGGGTTTCGCTTTCGGCTAGTTTTTGCTCTTGAAAAACTTAGCTGCGCTTGGTTTTAGCGTCTTTTTTGCCCTCTTAGGGGTTTGCTACGGTATCTTTTATCAGATAAGCCGCAGTGACACGCACTTGTGCGAGGAGCGCAGGTTTAATTTTGAACCATTTAGATCCGCGAGATGTGGCAAACTCTCGATGGAGTTTGCATCGAGATTGACGACACTCATTTTTCTAGGGAAAGGATTGCATTAACTTCGCAAATGTTACAATGGGTCTCACCTCGTTAAAAACCTCACCCCGAAGTGGGGTTCCCCTGTGAGGAAAAGAGTATGAGCCCTAGGAAAAACAAAAAATGAAAGGAAAGCTGGGGCTCCGCTTATATTTCCGCGAAGCCCCTTACATTTCAGGCGTAGTACTTCTTCAAATTGTCTGCATTCCATGGGTGCGGTAAATTATTGCCCTCTTCGTCGCGAAGGTGATATGCTCCAGGAATGTTGGTGCTTGTTACTATATAAGGGCCCTGCCACTTTGGTTCTAATTTTCCCTGTTTCTCAGTTCTTGGGCTTCGGAGTAACACTAGGTCTCCTGGGATGAAGTTTCTCTGCTTGACTTTGAGATCTCTCCACTTCCTTGTTTCTTGCTGATATTTTTCTAAGTTTTGGACTGCTTTCATTCTGTCCATTTCCATCATGTCCTTGGACATAATGTTCTCCTTCACATTATCTGCGATTGCATTGACCCTTGGGCCTTTGAACTTTATTTCTTCTGGAGACATTGCTTCTTCTCCGAAAAGCAATTTGAAAGGGGTGAATTTGGTTGCTCGTGATTCTAAAGTGTTGTGTGACCAGATGATTTTAGGCATTTCATCTGCCCATTTTCCTTTCTTTTGGTCTAAGAGGCATTTCTTGACGCCCTTGAAGATTTGCATGTTGGCGTTGTCCACTACTCCATTCGACTCCGGGTGATAAATCAAAGCGAAGTGAACTTTTGTTCCGATGCTCTTGCAGTATTCCACGAATTCGTAGCTCTCGAATTGCTATCCGTTGTCCACTGTTATTTCTTGCGGGACTCCGAAGCGGCACACAATGTTTTGCCAGAAGAACTTTCGTATCGCTTGCGCCGTGATGTTAACTAAGGGTTTGGCTTCGATCCACTTGGTGAAGTATTCGAGGGCTACTACTGCGAAGGTGTAGTTGCCTTGTGCAGCTGGTAGGGGTCCTACTATGTCGATTCCCCACCTCTGTAGGGGCCATGTTGGTTTGATCAGCTGAGACAGCTGCGCGATGCCTGATTGCCTGTTTGCAAATTTTTGACAGGCTTCGCACTTTTTGACCAGTTCTTGTGCGTCGCTCTTTGCGGTCGGCCAAAAGAATCCTTTCCGAATTGCTTTTTCGCAAGTTGATCTTGCTCCTGAGTGAGATCCGCAGATTCCTTCATGTATGTCTTGGAGAAGGTCTATGTCTTCTTGTTGGGTTATGCACTTCAGCAGTGGTTTTGATATCCCACTTCTGTACAACTGATTGTCGATGATTGTGTAATTCCTTGACCTTGCTTTCATTCTTTTTTCTTCGCATTCATCGATTGGCTCGTGATAGCCCCCAAGATATGCCATGATGGGAGCTCTCCAGTCTTCGCTGTGTATGGCATTTATGTATTTGATCTCCTTTTCTGCTGCCTTAATTGATGGAGAGGTGAGGGTTTCGAAGAAGACGTCAGGCGGTAGAGGTTCCTTCTTTGCTGCGGCCTTCGCCAAAGTGTCCGCTTCGCTGTTATCGCTTCTCTCGAAATGTACGCAGGAAAAGCCCCTGAAGTGTTCTCGGTGCTTCGGACTTGCTTGAGGTACTTGATTAGCTCAGGTTCCCTGGCTGTATATGTCTTGTCTACATGCCCTTGGATTATCTTTGAGTCAGTTTTGATGACGAAGTTTAGAACTCCCAGGGCTCGCAGCTTTCTTAGCGCAAGGAGTAGGGCTTCGAATTCCGCAATGTTATTTGTGCATCTATCTTCTTTTTTGTTAAAGTCGAGTCTGACAGCATATCTTAGTTTGATTCCTGACGGAGATGATAGTATGGCCGCAGCCCCTACTCTGAGATGGCACCATGCGCCGTCGCAGGTAATTTCCCATGGTTTTTCGAACACTGGACCTTCGGTGTATGAGCTCAGCTCCGTCCAATCTGCGACGAAGTCGGCTAAAACTTGAGCATTGATTGCACTTCTGCTTTCAAAGTCCACTACGTGCTCTGACAACTCAGCTGCCCATTTTGATACTCTGCCTGAAGCTTCTCTATTCCCGAAGATATCTGCCAATGGCTGGTTTGTGAGTACCTTTATGGTATGTTCTTTGAAGTAATGCTTTAGCTTTCTCGAAGCCATCACTACCGCATATGCTATTTTCTCCAATTCTGAATAAAATAGCTTGGATCCTGATAATGCTTCAGATATGTAGTATACTGGTACTTGAAATTTCACTTCTTTTCCTTTTGCATTTTGCTTCGTTTCAGCTTGTACTAACACCGCACTGACTGCCCTGTGCGAAGCCGCTATGTACAAATATAGAGTCTCGTTTGCTTTTGGGCTCGCGAAAGCTGTCATGTTTCTGAGGTAATCTTTAAGCTCCGCGAAGGCCTTCTTCTGGCTTGGACCCCATTCAAACTTCCCGGTGCCTTTTTGAATTTGGAAGAATGGTAGGCTTCGCTCAGCTGATTTGGAGATGAATCTGTTCAAAGCCGCTAATCTTCCATTTAAATTCTGCACTTCCTTGATTGAGGTGGGTTCCCTCATTTCTAAAATTGCCTTTATCTTGTCTGGGTTTGCTTGGATGCCTTTTATTGACACTATGCAGCCGAGTACTTGTCCCTTCGATACTCCGAACACACATTTCTCTGGGTTGAGTTTCAAATTTGCATGCCTGAATTTGGCGAAAACTTGCGCCAAGTCATTGTTGTGATCTCCGCGTTTGTCGCTCTTGACCACAATATCGTTCACGTAAGCCAGTACTATTTTACCCACCAATTCTTTGAGCACAGCCTTTGTCATTCTGCAGAAAGTAGGCCCTGCATTCTTCAATCCTTCGGGCATTCTTATGAAGCAAAAGGTCCTGAAGAGTGTGATAAAGCTTTTTTTTCTTCATCTTCTTTTCTCATGAAAACTTGATGATATCCGGAGAAATAATCCAATAAGGACAACAGCTCCGCGCTTGCGGCTGCGTCTACTATTTTGTCTATTCTTGGCAAAGGGAAATCATCTTTTGGACATGCTTTGTTCAGGTCTGTGAAGTCTACGCACATTCTCCACTTTTCGTTCTTCTTTTTGACTGGGACTGTGTTGGCTAGCCAAGTAGGGTATTTCACTTCTCTTATAACGTTTGTGTCTAACAGACACTGGACTTCGGCTCGTACTGCTTCCACCCTGTCGTCATACATTTTCCTTAGCTTTTGCTTCTTGGGTTTTGTCTTTTCATCTATGTCCAGCTTATGCTCTATCATGCTTCTACTTACTCCCTGGAGATCTTTAGAGGACCATGCGAAGACATCTTTGTTTTTGCGAAGCAGTTGGATCAAGGCTTCTTCCTCTTCCTTCGGGAAATGGCTGCTGATAAACACACTTTGGTCTAGTACTTGCTCGTCTAACAACACCTTCTTTGTTAATTCCTTCTCTTTGACGTTTCTGTCATCCTTGTCTAGTTCCTTTTCTGAGATCAGATATCTGTATCTTTATTTATCTTCGGGTTCTTCAGTTAGGACGTAGACATTCTTTTGTCCTGGGGTGATGCCTTTTTCAATGTTTCTTGCTTCTTGTTGATCTCCGAAGACTGTGATGACCCCATTTGGAGCTGGCATTTTCATGACGAGGAACGAGTTTCTGATTGTGATATCGAAGGTATTGATGATGCCTCTTCCAAAGATTGCATTGTATGGGTAGTTCATTTCCACCACGTCAAATGTGATATGCTCTATTCTTGGGTTAGACATGTCTCCGAACGATACGGGGAGTGTTATTTTCCCCAGAGGTGTAATTCTTTTTCCCCCGAAGCCATATAATGGGGTATCTGTTGGTTCCAAGAGTTCCCTGTCTAACTTCAACGGGTCAAAAGTGCTCGCGAAGAGTATGTCCGAAGAAGCCCCGTTGTCCACCAGTATTTTGATGACTGACCATCCGTAGATGTTGGCTTGGATTACCATTGCTTCACAATGTGGGTGCAATTTCAAGTCACAGCGGACAAGGTCTTCTTCGGTAAAGGTGATTGGGATATGCGATCATTTCATTCTTTTGACTGGTGCTGCATTGAAAATTGTATTGACTGCTCTGAAATAGTCTCTTCTTTGCTTCTTGTTTTCGAAGTCAATAGAGGATCCTCCGTTGATCGGCATGATTGTCCCATATGAGGGCAATGGATCTGGTTGATTTCTTGTCGGTTGGTGCGAAGCTTCAGGCTTTGGCGTTATGGGTGGTGGTGGTGGTAACTCCTGTTGCGCGGAGTGAACATGTTGAGGCGCTTGCAGCATCTTCGGAATGTGGTTGACCTGTGGTGCTGAAAAGTATTGCGCCGGCTGAAAAACGGAGGGTTGAGACATTATGTGTTGGTACATTGGTGTCGTTGGTTGTGACACGAAGTGTTGCGGAGGTGGTGGCGGTATTGGCATTGGTGAGTACTGTGGTTGTGCTTGCCATTGAGCTCCGGCGGATGCGTTGTTTGCGGGTTTCGTTGCTGCTTGAGGTTGATCTTTTGCTTTCATTCTCTCTAGGACCCCCTTTGTCTCCGGGCATTTTTTGGAGGTATGCCCTTGATTGGGTCCATGAAAAATGCAATATGGTTTACGAGGCTCTTGGTTCCTTCCTCTGCCTCGGCCTCTTCCTCTTCCATTTCTTCCACCCCTTTGCTGGTTGCTTTCGTGCGCCACTTCGGGTCGCTAATCCTTCTTCTGTAATCGTTGTCCGCTCTGCAATATTTTGCCAATTCTGCGTATAACTCTTCGATTGTAGTTGGGTAATTCATTGATAGGTGCGTTGCGCATGGGCCTGCTCGGAGCCCCAATATTGCTCCTTCTATAGCTGAGCTGTCTTCGACATCTGGAGCTTGCGATCTCATTTCCACAAATCTTCGAAAATAGTCTTGCAACGGCTCTTTCTCATCTTGGACGCAGGTTCTTAGGTCTAGTGCTGTTACCGTTTTTCTGAGGAAGCCCTGGAAATTTTGCACCAGTTTGTCCCTTAGGTTTTCCCAGGAATAGATTGTCCCTGGACGAAGTGTTGAATACCAGTCCAGCGCTGGTCCTTCAAATGCAGTTACGAATTTCTTGGCTAGCACCACATCATTTCCTCCGGCCGAAGAGATTGCAGCTTCGTAGCTCATGAGGAATTGTCTTGGATCGGAGCGACCGTTGTTTCTTGGCAGCGGGATTGGTTTGTATGTTGATGGCCAGGGTGTGAGTTGTATGCCTTCGGATAATGGAGAGGTTTTGTCAAACTTGCTGATGATTCATGTGGTCCTTCGGGTTGTTGACCCGGTTGGAGGGTCAAGGTGCTGGTTTCGCAGTTGTTGTTCTTCTTCCTTATTCAACTCGTTTTCTAGCTGTAGTATGGCTGCTCTTGTTTCCTCGATTCTGGAATGGATCCTTGTTGTCGAGTGCCTGTTCGCCTCTTCGTCGCGTGCGCTTCTGATTTCTCTAAGTCTTTTCAGTTGTCTTTCGATCCTTAGCAGGTTGCGATGGTTGTGGGCGTGGTCACTTGGTGGGGGTTGTGATCGTCATCCCCTGGTTGTGGTCGCTTAATTAGTCGAGGTTGTGGTCGTGGTTGTGGTCGTCGTCCCCTTGTCGTGGTTGTGGTCGCCTGGTGTTGGTCATCGCCTCTCATCTAGATGCTTAGACCACGCTCCACTACTTCTTCAACTCGACTCGGTGTGGCACCCCCAACACCGGTTCTGTTTTGAAGCCACCTGGCCTAAATTCGAAAGCTACCTTGAGACACTACAAGCGGGATGGAGCATACCCTGCCCGGGCAACGACCCCTTACGTACGATTGATCAAAAGCTGAGGTGGACAAGTAAAGCACTAAAAGGGTGGAGTTCACGCTTTATTGGTAGCATCAGAACCAAGGTCGAGGTCGCAAAAGAAATCATCCTTCAACTGGACGTAGCACAAGAGAAGAGGTCGCTATCCCCAGCAAAATTAAGCCTTCCGAGGCAAACCAAGCTAAAATATCTTTAGCTCACCTCCCTCCAGCGTACCATCGCCAGACTGCGCTCCTCGCTTACATGACTAACAGAGGGAGACGCGAGCACCAAGTTCTTTCACTTACATGCCTCATATAGAAGACGGAAAAACTACATCCCGTCCTTTACAGTAAATGGGACTAAAGTCGTTACAGAGGAGGACAAGGTAGACGCTGCTTTTGACTTTTTTAATGGTATTCTGCGGTCCACCTCAGACAGGTCGGTCCAGCTAAAACTAGATATCCTAGGCCTCCCAGCTCTGCTGCTGGAGACGCTAGTGGCCCCATTTTCCGAAGACAAGATCTAGCAAATTATCCGTGAACTCCCTCCTGATAAATCACCCGGCCCAGACAAGTTCACGGGTCGCTTCTATCAGATGGCATGGCCTATCATTAAGGCAGACCTGGTCGCAGGATTCATTGCGCTATCCATAATGGATGGAAGGAGCTTCCACCTCTTAATGATGCTCTTCTCATCCTCCTACCGAAAAAAGAACTCCCGGAGCTGGTCGCAGACTATAGGCCAATTAGCTTAATACACAGCTTCGGGAAGCTCTTCTCCAAAGGGCTCGCAAAGAGGCTAGCACCATGGCTCTCATAGCTGGTGAGGCTAAACCAAAGTGCGTTCGTTAAGGGTCACTATATCCATGACAACTTTCGATACGTGCAAGGGGTGGCCAAGGAACTGCACAGGAGGCGACAACCCAAGATCATGCTTAAAGTTGGCATTGCTGTTGACGGTTCAAAAATCATGAATTTACCGTCAACATATTGGTAAATAAAAATCTAATCACCGAGATTCTGTGCATAGTAGTTCGGAATTAACATACTTCCACAAATTTTGGTGAATTTTGGATGCAGGAGTGAATAATGGAGGAAACTAGCCCTGACTCGAAGAAAAGTCAGGCCGGCCGGCCCCACCATAGGCCGGCCGGCCCCCCTTGGCGCCCAAAGGCCTCGGCCTTCCTCCAGCCGGCTGTAAACGGGTTTAAACATCACAAACCAAAGCCTGTTCAGCAGAATTCCACCGACATACCGTCTGGTGGGCCGTTTGGGCCTTAACTTGGCCCTTACTCAAGTTCTGCCGCCCCCACGAAGTAACCGACGTTTGGACCGACTTCAGGAGGCAATCTGGAGCGTCCACGCAAGAGGCGGTGGCGAACCGACACAAGGGACGGCCGACCGGCCCCCTGGTAGGCCGGCCGGCCTGGCTTGGCGGCCCCGCCACTCCACCTCGCGCTATAAGATACTCATTGTCCTGAGGACCCTATAAATACCCTTGGTGTCCGCTGGAACAACTCGCACCTCAATGATCCAAGAGATCCATTACTCATTTGTAGAAGTAGAGTTATTATTTGGGAGTTAGAGTAGAGTAGAGTAGAGTAGAGTGAGAGCTCTTCTCGAGGTTCCGGAAGTCTTCTTGGAGGTTCGGAATTGTTCTTGTATCTTAACTCTTGTAGAATTACTCTTTATTTATTTATATAATTATTTCTATAATTATTTAGTTTATTCTTTATTTATTTCTTTTAGTAATTATTTTCTATTTAAGTTTATTTACTTGGTTAAGTTAGTGGTCATAATAGTCTTGTTGTGGGTTTCGTGATTGTGTCTAAGTAGTATGAATTCGTGCTTAGTGTAAGCTATGCTACATTCTTAGATAGGGCTATTCTCTCGATCAAGGATAGTTCCTTTAGGATAGTTGTAAGCGCGGTGCTTAGAACTATACCTATGCACGATTGGCGTGTGTCTTTATGGAGGACGGTAGCCCCACGTGTGACAGGCGTGTTCAGGCCTTTGCAATCCGCCACGTTCAAAGGCAAACCAACCGGGTTCTCAATAGCGGTTAGATCCCAGGGGGAACCTGCAGTATTGGGGTTCAGTACCAACCCTGGCACGATGGCCGTGCTCCGAAACAACATGACTTGAGTGTGCATAACCTTAGCTATAGTACATAACCTTGTAGAATTAATTGCTAGAAGTAAATAGATGTAAGATTAACACATAGGAATCTTTGTCTCTATCTCGTTGTTACATTTTCAACTTACTATCGCTCTACTTTCCCTAGAAAAATATAAATACGATAACCCTGGAATACTCCAAGGTGAAATGCTACAATGGTGTTCCGTGCGCTTGCGGAATTAATGAAAAATTAATCATGCACATATTCACCGCCAACAAGCATTTCTGGCGCCGTTGCCGGGGAAGTAGCAGCTATGATTTTGAAATATAACATTGTATACTATTGTAAAAGTAACTTTACTTACTTTTGCGGGCTTACCCTTGTCCTGTTTTCTTGTTGTGGACTTTTAAACGGGACCGTGCATGACTGGTTTTGACATACCAGAAAACTTCCACTCCGACCCAGAGCAGTTCTTGAGAAGGGCGAGTGCAAGACTCACCCCTCCTTCCGCACGTGTGACGTCCAAAGCTCTGGCTGTCGAAGGATCCTCTCCACCGGTCATCGACCCACCCGCCTCAACCTCAACCAACATCAACATGGGTGAACCGGTCGAGAAGTCGATCCATGAGTTCTCCGCACCGAACATGGAGAACATCCGCGTGGGACACCTCTCGCGCATCAACAAAAAGGACTACGAGCTCAAGCCGGCCCTACTCAACATGATCTTGGCCAGTCCTTTCTGTAGAAAACCTTCAGAGGATGCAAACTCTCACCTCCAGTGGTTCTTGATGATGTGCAACACGTTTGCACGCAAGGATCAATCTCAAGGAGAGATTCGCTTGCAGCTCTTTCCATTCTCACTGTTGGGGAAGGCCTTGCAATGGTTCTACGCGAACATTAAGGCTCTCAACACCTGGGAGGCATGCTCAAGCGCCTTCCTCGCTAAGTTCTTCCCGCCGGGCAAGACAGTTGCCCTGCGCAACAAGATTACGGGCTTCCAACAGCTCGCAGATGAGTCCATCTCCGAAGCATGGACGAGGATGCAAGACTACGTGCTCGCATGCCCACATCATGGCATGGAGACGTGGCTCCTCATCCAAAGCTTCTACCATGGACTGAAGCCTACTGCAAGGGAGCATCTCGACGCCGCTTCAGGCGGCTCTTTCTTCTCTCTTAGCGTGACAAACGCTAAGAAGTTGATTGAGAAGGTGGTGGCCAACTAAAGCCACGACGAACGTCAAGTGTTCCCAAGCAAGGGACGTGGAGTACATCAAGTGGAGGCCTTGGACATGCTTGCTCTCAAGCTTGATCAAGTCCTTGAGAAGATGAAGACTCCGCAAGATATGCAGGTTGCGGATTCCCGCATGACGTGTGAAGAGTGTGGCAACACGGAGCACCTGGGAATTCATTGCCCCAATGCCATGGAGGAATGCAACTTCCTCAACAATGGCAATGGATTCCGTCCCCAGAACAACTATGGCTGGAACACCAAGCCCGACCTCTCCTTCAACAGAAATCAGGGAGGTAATGGTAATGGTAATGGTAATGGTAATTTCTCTCGCTTTGAGCCCTCTATCAAGGATCTAGTGCTTGGCCAAGTCAAGATTAATGATGGCATTAGTAAGAAATTTATTTCTACTGATAAGGCCTTAGAAAGCATAGATGCTAAGCTAGAGTCGTTCAGCACTGCACTGCAAAACCATCTGAGCCATAATAAAATGCTAGAAACGCAGATTGCACAAATTGCCTCAGCTGTGCAGCCTCCAAGGATGAGTAGACTCCAGGGGCAGCCCGAGGTCAACTCCAAGGAGATTGTAAATGCAGTGACAACCAGGGGTGGACGTGGAACGGTGCACTCACCATACCCCGAATGTGCAGGGAAAAAGGCAACCAAACCACCTCCCAAGGAGAAAGTCACCAAGAAGGTTCCCGAACAGAAGGTCCCTGAAAAGAAAGCTCCTGAAGAACAGGTCCCTGAACAACAGGAAGCCGCAGGAGAGAGCTCCACTAAGGAATTGATGCAACCTCCAGCCGTCGAGCAAGCTCTACCAAGAGCGGCCCCTCACGAGTACTTCGGTACAACAAGACTGCCTTTCCCTCACAGCAGGAAGAAGCTAACCGTTGATGAGCGTTTTGATAAATTTGTTGAGGTCATTAGGCATATACATGTGCACATCCCTTTGCTCGATGCCATGCAGGTTCCTACCTACAATAGGTATTTCAGGGATATCCTCAACAACAAGCGCCCAATCCCAGCAATGGAAGTGGTGAAGCTAACTGAAGAATGCAGTGCAGCCATCTTGAACACCCTACCAGAAAAGAAGAAGGACCCCGGATGTCCTACCATACCATGCTCAATTGGCAACCAGCATTTCTCTCAGGCACTATGTGACTTGAGCGCAAGCGTGAGCGTCATGCCAAAGGTGGTATACGACAAGCTGAATTGTCCATTAACCCCGATGGCCATGTGCTTGCAACTCGTGGATCAGTCAGTGCGTCAACCTGCTGGAATAGCTGAAGACGTCCCTGTGCAGATAAGGAATTTCTTCGTCCCCGTCGACTTTGTCGTATTGGATATGGAGGTGGATGTCAAAACTCCTCTCATCCTTGGGAGGCCGTTCTTGAGCACCACCAACACCAATATCGATGTGGGGGCGGAGAAATACACTTGGATTTCAACGGCAGGGAAGAGGCATTCAACTTCAAGCCCAAAGTTGAATAATGCAACCAAGTGAGGGTCTTCTATGGAAAGAACCCGAGAGAAGTGGAGAAGATTGAGATCACTCCACCCATGCCGCAACCAGACAAGCTCATCACACACATGAGGAACTACCTGGCAAGAGAAATGGAAAGACGGCCAGCCAATTATTGGGGACGTCCGAAGGAAGTATCTGAGCAGCCCAAGACGCCACAAGCACCCTCAGCACTTTAAGAAGCAACAGGCGAGTCAAAGTCGCTAAGGAGGAGGAGAGCTAGGCGCTCCAAAAACAAACGGGCTGCAAAGGTACCCACAGAGGAGTACAACATTGGCGCCTACAACAATGGTCGCCGCCACAAGCACAAAGAAGTCAACCAAAGTGTGGCGGAAAAAAGAAGGAACCTCTACACTGCCTGATTCTCCGGCGAGCGAGGTCCGATCGAGCTAAACAAGAAGGAGAACGTCTAGCTCAAAGACGTAAAAATGAGAGCCCTCCGATTGGGGAGGCCATCCCAATCGTTATCCTTTAGCCAGGCCTGGCATTTGCTCTTTCATTAAACCTAGAAAACAAAATAAAAATTATAAAATATAAAAATACCAGTCCCCGGCAATGCCCACTAGGGGCTAGCCACTTGTATCACTCCCATTCTTTTTGCGGGTACAAGAAGGATGGAGGAGTCGGCGATTCAATACAAGCTTAAGTCTCGAAAAGACTCAAGCTTGGGGAGGACCGCCAGGTAAGTATTTCTAATGATCAATAAAATACTCCCTGTTTTGAATAAAAATGCTTGAATCTTGGTGATTGCTACACTTAAAGGAAATAAGAAGTAGTTACATGATAGCTCCCCTTGTGTCGCATCGATGCAACCTCTACTCCTGACATGTGTGTTATTTATACTTGAGCATAGTCACATCACTTGTGTTGCTACATTTTGTGGGTTGCATACATCACACCAAGTCCAAGCATTGTGAACTATGATATGGCATGATTAGGATTTTTGCAGTTCTTAGCATGGTAAAAGTTCAGAGATGTTTTTCATTCTAATTGCTGCAAGTACCTAAAAACCCTTTCGTTTTGTAAACACTTCCCTTGTGAGGATTTATTTACCTACCAAAAGCCATATCATACAGATATAGACATCCTCACTCATAGCCATTTGCTCATGCATTGAGTTTTGTTAAGGTTTAAATGCTTTTGAGAGTAAGCACTCAAAATCTCGGTCATTATTCCTTCGCGTGAGTTTTTGTTTTCTTTCCACCAAAAAGGAATGTTTGAAAAATCATCAAACATCTCCATCCATCATTATCACATTTGCAAAACTTATTGGTCTAATATCAAAAAGCTCAAGAATATTTCAAAAATGCTCATGAACATGTCATCACTAGTGCCAATGCATCATGGAGTCTAAAAAAAGAGAGAGAGAGAGAAAAGAGAGACTCCATGATTTGCAAGTATGCACTAAGGTTCTTATCATAAACATCTTGAGCATGAGCATAAAAGAAGACCAAAAGTTTGCAAAACCATCTTCATCAGTGTGTGTTCATCTTCTCCCCCTCCATCACCATTTTCCATATGACCGAGATATAAAGAGTTGCTATGTCTCTTGAGATTTATTCTTTAGCTTTACAACATACGCATGACAAATGTGCATATCCTTACCAAGCTCCACATAAAAGCCTCATTTGGTAGAAGGTAGGATTTGAGTGAAGCTTGTAGGAATAGACTCACTAGAGGGAAGGGAAGTGTGAACCAAAACAAAGGAGAAATTTTTACCTTGTCTTGCAGCACATAAAAACTCTGGACTTAAACCTGTTAGAATTGTTTTGTCCAAAAGTGCTGTTCTAGTTTTCAATGCTATGTGACAAGGTGAAGCATACACGCCCCACACATGTGCAACACTTGTGAAAAATTCCGTACTCTTGTGTACTTACCACCATTTAGGGAGTACGTGGTTGCATCTTTATTACCCTTGGGGCGCTATCTTTGTAACTCCTGATCCGCCGGTACCCTGAGTTGTTTGCTCGAGGACTAGCAAAGTTAAGCTTAGGGAGTGTGTTGACGGTGCAAAAATCATGAATTTACCGTCAACATATCGGTAAATAAAAAGCTAATCACCAAGATTCTGTGCATAGTAGTTAGGAATTAACATACTTCCATGAGTTTTGATGAATTTTGCATGCAGGAGTGAATAATGGAGGAAACTGGCCCTGACTCGAAGAAAAGTCAGGCCGGCCGGCCCCACCATAGGCCGGCCGGCCCCCCTTGGTGCCCAAAGGCCTCGGCCTTCCTCCAGCAGGCTGTAAATGGGCTTAAACATCACAACCAAAGCCTGTTCAGCAGAATTCCACTGACATACCGTCTGGTAGGCTGTTTGGGCCTCAACTTGGCCCTTACTCAAGTTCTGCCGCCCCCACGAAGTAACCGACCTTCGGACCGACTTCAGGAGGCAATCTGGAGCGTCCACGCAAGAGGCGGTGGCGAACCGACACAAGGGACGGCCGGCCGGCCCCCCTGGTAGGCCGGCCGGCCTGGCTTGGCGGCCCCGCCACTCCACCTCGCGCTATAAGATGCTCCCTGTCCTAAGGACCCTATAAATACCCCTGGTGTCCGCAGGAACAACTCGCACCTCACTGATCCAAGAGATCCATTACTCATTTGTAGAAGTAGAGTTATTATTTGGGAGTTAGAGTAGAGTAGAGTAGAGTAGAGTGAGAGCTCTTCTCGAGGTTCCAGAAATCTTCTTGGAGTTTCGGTATTGTTCTTGTATCTTAACTCTTGTAGAATTACTCTTTATTTATTTATATAATTATTTCTATAATTATTTAGTTTATTCTTTATTTATTTCTTTTAGTAATTCTTTTCTATTTAAGTTTATTTACTTAGTTAAGTTAGTGCTCATAATATTCTTGTTGTGGGTTTCGTGATTGTGTCTAAGTAGTATGAGTGAGTGCTTTGCCGAAATGGAGGTCGTGCTTAGTGTAAGCTATGCTACATTCTTAGATAGGGCTATTCTCTCGATCAAGGATAGTTCCTTTAGGATAGTTGTAAGCGTGGTGCTTAGAACTATACCTATGCAAGATTGGCGTGTGTCTTTACGGAGGACGGTAGCCCCACGTGTGACAGGCGTGTTCAGACCTTTGCAATCCGCCACGTTCAAAGGCAAACCAACCGGGTTCTCAATAGCGGTTAGATCCCAGGGGGAACCTGCTGTATTGGGGTTCAGTACCAACCCTGGCATGATGGCCGTGCTCCGAAACAACATGACTTGAGTGTGCATAACCTTAGCTATAGTACATAACCTTGTAGAATTAATTGCTAGAAGTAAATAGATGTAAGATTAACACATTGGAATATTTGTCTCTATCTCGTTGTTCTCCCAATGTAACTTCTACTATCTCTTTTATTTCCTTGGATTATATGGTGAGTGCCACACATATATCATATACCCATTTTACCCCCGTCTTAAGTAAGGTATCGTTATTTCACATAATAGTATCTACTTTTTACATTTTCAACTTCCTATCGCTCTACTCTCCTGAGAAAAATATAAATACGATAACCCTAAAATACTCCAAGGTGAAATGCTACAATGGTGTTCCGTGCGCTTGCGAAATTAATGGAAAATTAATCATGCACATATTCACCGCCAACAATTGCCAAGGCGTTTGACTCTGTCTCTTGGCCCTTCCTGCTAGAGGTCCTCACACACATGGGGTTCCCTATGCGCTGCAGGGATTGGGTCGCTTTATTCTCTCCACAGCAAGTACCAAAATCCTACTCAATGGCAGCCCGGGTCGCAGGATTTGCCATGCTAGGGGTCTACGCCAGGGTGACCCTCTATCTCCTATGCTGTTTTTGTTGATCATGGAAGCTCTGAATGCACTAGTTGCCACAGCGGACTCATGGTCGTTGTTCCACCCGCTGGGGGTCCCTCGAGCAAGGTTTCGGGCGTCCCTTTATGTGGATGATGTCTTCTTTTTCATCTCGCCGGTCGACTTGGATCTTAACCTCGTTATCGAGATCCTCCGTCTCTTTAAAGAGGCGTCAGGGTTGGCAACTAATTTCGCCAAGAGCACTTTTTATCCAATCCGTTGTTCCGAGGAAGACGTCGCGAGGGACCTCACAGCCTTACCATGTCAACAAGGTGCATTCCCATGTAATTACCTGGGAGTCCCTCTGTCAATATGGCAACTCTCCAAAACAGATCTACAACCGCTGGTGGACAAGGTTGCAGACAGAATACCGACATGGAAAGGTCGACTCCTAAACAGAGCAGGTTGTTTGGCTCTTACTAAGCACACCTTAGCTGCCATCCCAATTTACCGATCCATTGCGGTATGCCTCTCGAGTTTGGCAATCGAAGCAATCGAAAAGTTAATGAAGGCGTTCCTTTGGTCAGGCACGGAAGTGGTGTCAGGGGCAAATGTGCGGTCGCTTGGACAAAAATATGTCGTTCCCTTGCCTCTGGTGGTCTTGGGATACGAAATCTGAAGTTGTGCGGCTACGCACTCCGGATGCGTTGGAACTGGCTCGCACGAACCCAACCAAACAAAGCATGGGCCTGCATGCCGGTACCTACTACACCTATGGCACAAGCCCTGTTTGACAACTGGCTTTCGGTCGTGGTAGGGGACGGAAAATCGGCACTCTTTTGGCAGGATAAATGGATCCAGGGTACTTCAATAGATACAATCGCACCAAACCTGGTCGCTGATGTCGCCTCTAATACTAAAAGTACAAGGCTGGTGTGCGATGCCCTAACAAATAGGTGCTGGATTACAGATATAGAAGGGCCGCCTACAGTCCAAGTCATCTTAGAAGTCTTCAAGGTCGTTCGCCTACTATCGGGAGTAGCCCTAACAAATGAGCCACACCAATTCCAATGGAAATGGACACCAAACGGTTGCTTCACATCGGCTAGTGCTTACAATGCTTTCTTCATCGGTCAGTCAGAGGTGCTTGGGGCGCGCCTGCTTTGGAAGGCAAAGGCACCGAACAAATGTCGCTTCTTCTTCTGGCTCGTGTTACTTGGTCGCAATTGGACCGCGTCTGCATAGAGCGCTTCTTCTTCTGGCTCGTGTTTCCTGAGCGCATAGGGCACCGAACAAATAGGCTACTCTGCCATGCCTTAAGGGATGAGGATACATGCGCCCTATGCGCTCAGGAAACAGAAACTTTGGACCATCTCCTCCTACATTGTGTCTATAGTCGCGAAACATGGTTCAGAATCCGGCGCCGTTTTGGCATCCACCATCTTGCTCCTTCCCTGGACGACATGCCTTTTGTGGATTGGTGGGTGCAGGCCCGCAAAAGAGTGAACAAGGATACTAGACAGGTTCGACACACTGGTAATTTTGGTCGCATGGAGGTTGTGGAAAGAAAGGAACAAAAGGATACATGAATTCCATGCCCTTCAACCGGTCGCACTCGAAGCTTAGGAAGGTCCGGCCGTCGACGAAGCCAACCTTTAGAGGATGGCAAGTTACTCCAAGCTTAGGAAGCTGTTTTCTCCGCGTCTAGGACGGGTTTAAACCCTAGGGGTTTTGTTTCCCTCACTTGCTTGTTTTCCTAGCTTGTTTGGTAGCTTCCTTTTGTAATGTAATTTCTTGTTTTCTTGTGTATGATCGCTTGTAACTTCTTCGTGCTTGAATTTTGCTGAATTCTCTAGGGGGTCTAGCCCTGGCCACGAAGTAACAATTTCTTCTTCTTCTTAATGAAAAACGTGTTCCATATGTCTAAAAAAAAGGAAGCCAAACAGTAAAAAAACCGTAATGACAATACATTGCTAAGGGGACGCACCTGGTGAGCCAACCGAGGCTGCTTAGAAGGAGAACCGTCGTTAGACCCTGAAATACTGAGAACAGCCAGAGTCTTTGCTGCATCACCTTGCTCGCCGCTAACACCCGATGCCTCCGTAAGGACATCAAATGTGCTGGAAGCTTCAGCTGAGGCCTGAGGGCTTGCTGGTATAATTGCTTGCGTAACATTTGTTCCAATATGTCAGATCATTTGTTCTAGTATTTTGGAACATTTGTTTCAGACAATGAGGGAATTTGTTTCAATAGTTCTATTGAGCCCGTGTGCTGCGTCCGCTTCATGGGCCATTAGTGGGCTGGATGCCCAGCTGCTTGGTGGCACCCAAGTTCCATATAAGACCAGCCGCAGCGTCTGTGCCTAAACCTGGTGTCTCAAAGAATCTTTGCATTCAAGCACCGAAGCTCACCATTGCAACCTCGGCCCACGGGTGCCTGAACCAAAAACTCGGCTTCGGCAGCTTGTACAAGCACCCGGCTTCAACATCTCAAATTGAATAAACAATATTTCTTTTGCGGATGAGAGAGAGAGATTAGTGAGCAATGAGGGGTTGTTTGTTTTTACTTCAACAGGACCCACTCTCTGCATCAGGCGCCGATGCTCACACTGTGAGATAAAAGAGAAATGAAGCCCCATTGTGACATGATTGTAAGATGGTAGTTCAGGCTTTAACTACACTGTGGCTGCTCTAAGTTCACCCCAATGGCCAAACAGGCAAGGAAATCCAAATATGTGCTAGTATTATGCACGCCATGGCCAAGAATCGGACTCGCACATCACGCATAATGTTTGGATCCAAAAAAAAATCTCACCTCATAACTCAGCTTTAGTTTGATAACCCCCCTCCCCCCCACCCACCCACCCCAATACACAAAACAAAAGATTGTTTATTGCAAAACAATCCGACATCACCCTAGAGTTGGTCAAAAATAGCCTTTAATTTGCATGTGCTCTTACAATAAGGCCAAAAAATGCAATGTAAATGCGTGTCTAGCTTCTAACTCAAGTCTCGCACCTGCATGCGTATGGTGGTGGTGAGACTATCGAGCAGTTGAATTTGTTCTGTTCGGATATAGTTATAGGCGTTCAGGATACAATTAAAATAGTGAACTCTAATGCGACGCATGGGACAACCAGCTTGTTCGCCTAGTTGTTTTGCAGCAGCTACAGTGTTCTAGTTATTTTTCTAGCAGCCGCTACAGTGTTTGCAATTATTTTTTCAGCATCCGATATGGTAAAACAGCTACAAAACAGCTTGCCGAACAAGCCCAACGACAAACCACAAAACTCAACTCGACCAAAATTACTCAACTCAGGCAGCCAAAGCGCTAAGGGTGATAAATTGTTTTCCTATTTGAGAGAGCATACGGAAATTAGGGGACTATTTCACCAACACTGGGGTGGGTGGAGTGTGGTTTTTGCAACTAAAAATCTTGGGTGGAGTGGTTTTTGCAACTAAAAATCTTAGGGAGGCATATTAAACCGGGACTGAGTTATGAGGTGAGATTTGCAATTAACCAAAAAAAATGATGCATAATGCAGTCAAAGTTTCGTAAATTTTATTGCTGTGTCAGTCTACGTTTCCAAATTAATCAACTCCGGAAAACCGAAGTTTCCTTAATTTTATTGATGTGGCTATCACAAAAACATAAGTCCACTATAGCGGCGGACTAGCAAAACACGTAGCGGCGGTTTTGCATCTGGTCCGCCGCTATAGAAGAGCTGGTGGCACAGTTGAACACGGCGGCGGCTTGAAGGATGACCGCGGCTAGAAAACATCAGTATTGTGGCGGCGGTTCTCCTTACAAGCCGCCTCTAGAAATACTTTTTTGCCGGCGGTGTTAGTTTCCCTCCGCCGCATTTGTTACCTCGGTACACTGATTTTTTAAGTTAAAAGATAACTAAAAAAGATAACAGTTAATTAAAAGTACTTAATTACATAGTTATCGCGATATAACACGATTTAGAGGACATAGAAACATAATTATCGCGAATAAACGCGATTAGCAAGTCCTAAACTATTTACAAAATTACCAAAAGATCCCTGGCGTCTCGTCTTCACCGCCGGGGACGCTTCCACTACGCCGGCAGCATCGCCTCCGGCTCCGGCGTCTAAGGACGCCTCCACTACGCCAGCAGCACCGCCACCGGCTCCGGCGTCCAAGGGCGCCATGGGGATGGCACCGGCTCCGGCGGCCAAGGACCCCACGGGGTCTCCTCCAGCTCCGGCGGCAAAGGACCCCACGGGGCCGACTGGACCTCCGGCGGCAGCAGACCCCATCCAGCCGCCTCCACCTCAGGCTGCGGCTCCACCTCCACCTCCACCTCCACCACCGGCTCTGGCTCCACCTCCACCTCGACCTCCGGCTCCGGCTCGACCTCCACCTCCACCTCTGGCTGTGGCTCCGGCGACGGGGGCCATGCGGCCCATGTGGACCCCGGCTGCGGCTCCGGCTCCGGTTCCGGTGGCCATGGGGCCCATAGGGACCCCGGCTGCGGCTCCGGTTCCGGTGGCCATGGCCTCCATGGGGACGTCGGACCCCATGGCCAAGGCGCCGGAGGCCAAGGCGCCGGCCACCAAGGCGACCACGAGGAGTCCACGGACTCCGCGCGGTCGGCCCCCAGCATCGGAGAAGGCGTGCGACGGCGTTCACGCTGGCGCTGGCGCTGGCGATGACGCCGGCGACGCTCACGGTCGCGCTCGCGGCGACTTAAGTCGCGGTGGAAGATTGCGCGGCGGTGGGGAGCCATTTCTAGCGGCGCCGAGATCTGTAGAGGCGGCTCACATCCAATCCGCCGCTATAAATAGTAGTGGCGGACTAGGGTTTCGGATGCCGCTAGAAATCCGCGGCGTTACCGACGCCGGAGTGCCGAGCCATGGTCACTGACTTGCGGGCCACTCCATCACCTCGGTCCACATGTCAGTGACCTTGGCTCTCTCCCCCTAAACCCAAAAGCGGCCCATTCTGCCAGGCCCATTTTGCTAGGCCCAAAATCGGCCCATTATAAACTTATAAAGGACTTCTCTCCCCCTAAACCCTAATTACCTTCTCTAGCTCCTCCTCCTCTCCGCCACGCCACCCCCCCCCCCCACCGTCTCCTCTCCACTCCGGCACCCTTCGAGGCACCTCTCGCTGGAGCTCGCGTGCGACTAGGTTGCGCGCGGCTCCGTCGAGAGGCTCCTCCGACGTGCCATGTATGCCACCCGCGGCAGAGGCGGCCACGGCGGAGGCAGCGTGGATCCACCACGGCGGAGGCGGTGCGGATCCACCTTGGCGGAGGCGGCCACGGCGGAGGCTCGCGCGGCTCCATGGCGGCGGAGGCGGCGCGGATCCACCACGGCGGAGGCGGCTCAGATCAACCGCGGCGGAGGCGGCCACGGCGGCGCGGATCCACCACGGCGGAGGCGGCCACGGCGGCGCGGATCCACCTCGGCGGAGGCGGCCATGGCGGAGGCGGCCATGGCGGCGCGGATCCACCGCGGCGGAGGCGGCGGCACCCTCCGCGGCAAGGCGCCGCGGCGGCACCCACCGCGGTGAGGCCCCGGCTGGCCGTGGTGGATGCGGCTAGGGTTCCGGCATTTTTTTTTTGTGTTTTTCAAAATATTATTAGCGGCGGGTGGTGGCTCCACCCGCCGCTGCAAATGACAAATTGTAGCAGCGGGTGGTGGCTCCACCCGCCTCTACAGATGCTGTTTGTAGCGGCGGTTGCTTGAGACCGCCACTACAACGTTCTTTTGTAGCGGCGCTTGCGTAGCGGTGGACTGATGAAACCGTCGCTACAGAGAGTTTTGCTCCGCCGCTACAGAGCGTTTGTGTTGTTGTGTATCTAGGTTTCCAAATTAATCAACTCTGGAAATTAATGTCGTGCAGCATGGCCATGTAAGCTTCCATAAAAGTCAAGCGGAGCTTGGTCAAATAGGAAGCCCATAAGAGGCTCGATCTTGCTTATTCTAACTATAAACGGAAGTCTCCAGACGTGAATGATTCTATACTAGAATACTGAAATATACATCAGGTATGCACGCACGTTTCCAATTGAATGAACGAAGGGATCGTCGTGTTCCCTCTCTATATATATGGGGATGTGAGGAACTCCCTGGGTCATTGCGCACGTCGACAAGACCCCAGTTTGATACAATTTTGTTGCAAAGATCTAATATGAGGAACAACGGCTTCAGTGGCCTGGTGGTGCACTTGATGGCAATGTTCTTTCTTGCTCTGCTTTTTGGATCCCTAGCGTCTCCTGCATCGGGTAAAGCCATAGCCCTCCTTACTACTACTTAATTAAATTAAGAATTTCACGACAGATATATTCTAATATTTGAGTATTCTGTTTCGACGGACAGGTCGTCCTCAGCTATTGAAGCCCAGAAAGACCGTCAATTCGACATCATTAGAGGAGAGCAAGATATACATTGTGCTTTGTATCCATGTGAGGTGCAATTATTTCGGTAATGACGATCAGATGTGCTACTGCTGCGGGGATGAAAATAAAAAGGAGAATTGTCATCCAACTTTGGAGGAGTGCAAGAACACGTGCCCATTGTGCAACCAGCCAAAGTGCCTGTCACAACTGTCCGTTCAACTAGCAACACAGCGCAGCGACTAATCCGTAACCGCTGTCAAGCATTTCCGAGAGCCAAAGTAGTACTTGTCGCATAAAGATTGGTAATATTATCGAAGTTCAGATGTAAAAATCAGGTGCACAATCTGATTCGATGCAGGCCTTCCACCAAACTCACATCGCATGGATTTCACAACTAGCATGGATTCCACCAAATTCACAACTAGCAACACCACCTGCTTGGAAGTGGGAGGATATTAGCATGGATTTCATTGTTGGGTTACCTCTCACATCGCAGAAGCATGACTCTATTTGGGTGATTGTCGATCGATTGACCAAGTCAGCTCACTTCATTCCAGTGTATACCCGTTACAGTGTGCAGAAGTATGCCGAGCTTTATATCTCCCGGATTGTCTGTTTGCATGGAGTGCCTAAGACCATCATTTCAGATAGAGGACCTCAGTTTGTTTCTCGCTTCTGGGAGCAGCTGCATGCTTCTTTAGACACCACCTTGATCCGCAGTGCTGCCTACCACCCTCAGACAGATGGACAGACTGAGAGGGTGAACCAGATTCTTGAGGACTTACTTCGTGCTTGCGTGCTGACTCACACCAAGGATTGGGAGAAATGTTTGCCGCTAGCAGAGTTCTCCTACAACAACAGTTACCAGGAGAGCATCAAGATGGCACCCTTTGAGGCGTTGTATGGACGTCGCTGTCGCACTCCCCTTAATTGGGTTGAGTCTGGCGAGCGATCCACCTTTGGGACTGAGTTGATAGCAGAGGCTGAGGAGACTGTGAAACACATTCAGTCCAACTTGAAGGCAGCCAAGTCTCGACAGAAGAGCTATGCTGATAGGAGACGCCGACCGTTGGTGTTTGCAGTTGGCAGCCACGTATACCTTCGTGTCTCTCCCATGAAGGGTGTACGTCGGTTTGGTGTCAGAGGGAAGCTAGCACCCCGATACGTTGGACCTTTCCGGATATCTGAGCAGTGTGGACCTGTTGCTTACCGATTGGAGTTACCCTCCAACCTCTCTGGTGTTCACAATGTCTTCCATGTATCGCAGTTGAGGAAGTGCTTGAAAACTCCTGCAGATGTGGTGGTCAGTGATGTTGAGCGGCTTGAGCCAGATTTGACATACCCAGAGCAGCCTGTTGGTATTGTTGATCAGAAGGACCGAGTCACCAGAAAGAGCACTACCAGATTCTATAAGGTGCAATGGAGCAACCACTCTGAGGCCGAGGCCACGTGGGAGACAGCGGAGTTCTTGAACTCCCATTTTCCCGGTTTTCTTCCTCCGATGTGCGTTATCTAGTTGTTCCATTTTTGCATCTTGTTCTTCGCTTTTTCGCCATTCGTTTTTCCTCTTCTCTCCTTAATCTCGGGACGAGATTCTTTTAAGGGGGGAGGGCTGTGACACCCCGTGTCACTGAATTTCAGAATCGTGCAAACCTAACTGAAGAAAACATGAAATCAAGCCAAACTCAAAAAATTCGAAATTCAAAGTTTAAACAAGTTCAAACCCATATCTGTGAAGCAGCTCAAAAATTCCTTTAACAACTTGATGCAACCAAAATTCCTGGAGATAGTCCTTGCGAAATAAGAATTTTGGAGAATTTTTGGTGATTTTTAAAATTCATTTCGATGCTCAAATAAATCCCCAAAGTTCCAAAAATGTCCAAATTTGACTAGCTGCCATTTGAATTCTTTTTCGAATTGAGATGTGCATGTTATGTCACTGGAAAGAGCATTTCATGACCTTTCGAATGCAACCAGTTTTGCAATTTTTGGAGTTCATTTGCTAGTTCAAATCGAGCGCCAAAGATTGGGGAAAATCAGAATTTGAATAAATCGAAAAATTCAAAAGATGCTGTCGGGCCCGCTCGTCAGCCTCTCTCCTCTCACTGCCCGCGCCCGATGTCGCGCGCCGCGTGGACGCCGGCGTACGGCGCGACGCCGTGGCGCCCTGGCCCACTTCCGACCGGGCGACGGCGTCAAAACGCGCTGTTGACGGTCGCTACGGACCAATTTCAACCGTCAACTAGCTCAATAAATAAGAAGGATTGGACATTTCTTACACGCATTTTATTTAGAAATAATCTATTTCCACATGTACCTCTAGATTTTAGTGTGCAGGTGGAATAAGGGAGAAATCCAGGTGAAACCATGCCCCAAGGCGACGAAACAACACTTTTACAAACTCGACGTTCGCCGCGGGAATACAACTCCAAGACAAAAGGCCAAATATCGTCAAAGTCCAACACAACCAAGGCCTAATGCACCTGGACCAGAGAAGAAGACCCAGAGGGGGAGCCACCTGCCAAAGCCCAGCCCAGGTGGGGCCAGGCACAGGTCGGCCGACCCCCCTTGGCCAGGTCGGCCGACCTGGCAGGGTGGCCCCCTGGGCCCATCTTTTTATGACGGTTTGTAACCGACCTCTGGAGGTCGGTTCCCCCTGCATTAAATGCCACCGACCTCAGGAACCGCCTCCAGAAACCGACCTTCAAGACTATAAATAAAGGGGTACCCCCCCTCCTGGAGGACACACCACAACACAAGGATCATTCCCTCCTCTCCTCACGCTAGAGCTAGAGGCTCTTCTAGGTAGTGCTAGGCTGAGTAGTGGGCTGCCTCATTGCTCCCAAGGTCTTGTGGAGAATTGGGTATAGCTCTTGTATCCTCTCTTTGTAAGACTTGTTCTTCGTCTAATGGAATACATTCGTTCGTATAGTTGTTATGTGCTTAGTAGTTTGATCATGATCCTGCATGAATGTTCATCGTTCGTTCATGTTTGTTCATCGCTCGTTCATGTTTGTTCATCGTTCGTTCATTGTTCATCGATGATCGCTAGTAAACATACATCGAGCGTTCCTTGTTCGTTCATGCTTGATTATCGATTATTCTTGCACGTACTTAATTGATCGTCGTTCGTCGCTCGTTCTTGAGCGACGAACGCTTATGCATAACTTAGTGCTTGCTTTGATCCTTTTGTTTAATTCATGCTAGTTAGGCTAGTTGTTCTTATGTTTTGGCATCGGGCTCTCTGTCCTGCAAAGGTGCTCTAGATTTATCACCCCGTCGATCCGAAGGGTTGGGGGTGCCTCGAGGGATCTAGAGTTGTGGTTAGTGACGCCGGCATGGTGCTGGGGTTGTCTCTCCACCCTTGAGTATGTGCGTGTCCCACGGTTTGTAGAGGTAGGTGGCAGGAAGTGACAGCCCTGTCCATCCAAAGGAACCCTCCACGTTCGGGCACGGCATAGGAGTATGTAAATGCGCCGGAGTCGCGGGGCAGACCCTGCGTATGCCGGACCTCCCGAAGTTGCCTAGACATAAGACGCTTGCTTGCGCTTGCACGATCTTAGATGATAGGTAGAGGCCTTGCACGCTCTATGAATGTTGTACTTTAGGAGTGTTGGTATTTCTTAACGTCACAGATAAATCCGCAAGCGTACGGAGAATACCGTTGTAGCACTTCACCCGTGAGTATTCAAGGGTATCGTTATTTATATTATCCCAAGGGAACGGAGTGGAATTATCTACTAGTCTAGCTGGTCCAAGGACACGAGGAAGGATGGTAGGTATGGGTAGAGAGGATTCCTATGGATGAAGTTCTATCTGGAAAAAGGAAGAGTAGACACAGCAGGGCTGTCACCACATACCGGCAAACTCCCCTACTAGCACACGTGACACTAGGGCTATTAAGTCCCTAGGCCAGTCCTAGGGTCACGTGACAACAAGGCAATTAAGTCCTCGCTGCCAGACCGATTCCAAGAAGTCAATTCCCTAGAACAGAAAGGACTAAGCACAGCAGGGCTGTCACCACCTACTGGCGACCCTCTCCTAGGACATGTGACACCAGGGCTATTAAGTCCCTATGCCAATCCCAAGGTCACGTGACAGCAAGGCAATCAAGTCCTTCCTGCTAGACCTATTCTAGTTCACAAGACTAAAGATAAATTCTGCCTCTAAATGCTTACTTGAATAGAACGATGATCATGCAAGCAAGTAAAGGAAGAACTTATACTAGAATAGAAACATACAATTCAAAAGGAGATCGAGAGTACTTACTTGTAATGAAGATAAACGACGAACGAACGATGAACGAACGACGAACGAACGATGAACGAACGACGAACGAACGCAGAACACTTCACTATAAATAAGTATCCCCCAAGATACAAGATTTGGGCCTAGTCCTCACAAAGGGAGAACTACCCTTCTCTCCTACCCTACTCTCTCCCTACTCTACTAGTGTACAAATGGCTCTAGGCCCTTGGGAGTGGAATGAGGCTCTCCTTCTTCTGTGTCTTTGAGGGGAGGGGGTACCGCTCTATTTCTAGTCTTGAGTAGGTCGGTTTGGGGGCCTCCACCGCCTCAATGCACCGCCTCAACGCATTAAATGCAGGTAGAACCGACATCAGGAAGGCGGTGGAGACCAACCAGAGAAAGATGGGCCAGATTGGCCACTGTAGCAGGTCGGCCGACCCCCCCATGGCCCATTTGGCCTTGGGCTTTGGCCGAGGGGTCTTCCTTGATGTCTTGTTCAATGATCTTCGTGCATTGGTCCAAGTTGGTTGTGTTTTGTATGACTTTTGATCCATATCTTGTTGGGCTGCCTGTGCTGATTTTCTCGGAGTGATGTGTTGTGGCCTTCTTGATGTGAATTCCCTCCTTTTGATATGAAAAGTACCTGCACTCACAAATTCACCAACACTCGTGGAAATCGTTAGTAATAAACTCCCACCACTATCTTTGGTGTTTATTTTATTTCTTTTATGCAGGTACTTGACGGTCAAAAGTGGTACTTAAGGACCGTCAACAACACCCCCACACTTGAGCCTTTGCTCGTCCTCGAGTGAAGGTGGAAGATTAAGATAAAGCATGACTTCCTATGGTATGATGCGAGCATACAAGTTATTCCAAGCCATACCTGCACCTGTGAATTTTGAAGTGGCTAACATGCTATCTTGGCGGTTGAGGAAAGGAACGGTCTTGATTCAAGTCATTCATACTCCTCTGTTGAGTAACTTGGGTTTTTGATAGATTTTCAAAAGAAAAATATAGCTTGTACTCCTCAAATGATAACTCTCAGATCACTCAATGTGTATGATTCCTCACCAAGGCAATGGGT
>RWGY01000146.1:0-25151 GCA_007726485.1 Eragrostis curvula
GGCTAAAAAGCCACCTTCAGTAGCCAAGCTGGTTGGTTATGCTGCACCTGAACTAAGTTTCTTTGTTGTACAGAGTGGGAAGAAGGTTAGTGTAGCATTCCGCCTCAAATCAATGAGGGGTTAGCTAACCAGGATCTTTAATCGGGAAATACTTGGCGAAGCAAGTATGTATAGACCACACACATAAGCATACATAAAATAATTTTACATTAAGTTCAGTTATTACATTGGTTCCATAATTAACATAGGATTTCCATTTCGAAGTCGATTTATTTTACATAAAAGGAGTTCGAAATTCGATTACAAACACCAGCGGAAGCGAAACACACGACGACACATATATACAATGAAATCATGTCCGGCCCGTAGACATGATCTCACTCACCTTGCTCCTGTCGGGGAGAAGAGGGAACCCACTCAATGGACCACTCCTTGGGCGGTTCTCCCTCCCACACTACTTTCCCACAGCAACCGCAGAAGTTGCAATCAGGAATACCTGCAGTAAAGTTTTAAACATCGAAACCCTGAGCAACTAATACTCAGCAAGTCTTACCCGTCAAATTGGCCATCTAAGACCGACTTCTATTATGCAGGGGGTTGACCAAGGGTTGAAATTTAATTGCAAAAACGGCGCTAGTAATTGATCCTTATTTTCGTGTTTTAGCCAAAATTAAGAGGGTTCTTGCATAAATGTAAATATTAGCAACCTAACTAAGCACTACATGGTTGCAATACAATTAATTGAAATACAACATCATATAAACATCATCATGTGCACTTTTTACTACGATGTGACGCAGTGAACAAGTGGTACTCAATAACCGCGAGGGACGGCGATTCGAATCGATTTACACCTGCAGGCGAAACCCGAGATACACGACGTACGCTACTCGAAGGAGTCACGCACGGCAACCGTTTACAAGATACCATAAAGTCGAGCCGCTTAACACCTCTCCCGAGTACACGTCTCCCCACGCGATAGCCATGCCTGGTCTAACCGTGGTTCACCCGGGCACCCTCCCTTCAAACACTGTCCCAAATTCCACCGTACCATCTTCATCACCAAAAGAGAGGTGGGTTCACGTCCAACAATATAGCATCGAGCTACTAAGTTTACTAGTTCCCATTCTCCTAGCATGCATCCGGTACTGTTCAAACTTGCTCAGCGGGGCCACAACGACCGGTCCTCAATCAACACAAACGGGGCTATGGCGAGCAAGGCGAGCCTTGTCACCTCAACCTACACATGAAACTTCCCCGTTCGGTCTCAAATTCATTATCATCATCATGTGAGGACATAAAGTAAACCCGGTCCCAAAACACCGAGCGGTCTCCATACCACTCAATGTTCTACCGATGAAACATCCCTATTAAGCATAGCGGAAATCTATTGCGTGGCTGTCTAAACACTAAACCCGCCCATAGGAGTATGTAAGATAATTGCATCTACGGTTCCATACAACTCCTAAACTTAAATGCACAATTCACGACACGAAATACATGTGAGAGAACGTAAAACTTTGAAAACATAGGAGTGCACCGGGGCTTGCCTTGGGGCTGGTGGTTAGCACACTCGAGCGCGTTCAAGTCAGCACCGGTCTCCTCGGTCACGATCTCCACGTCCTCGAGTCCGGCGTCGGTTCCTAAATGCATGCAACAAAATACACAAGATCAAAGATAGTTCATGGAACTTCCTTGACAAATATGACATGGAGATGCAATGATGCAAATGCAACATGCTGGAAGGTCCAAACATTTGGTTTTCGCATTTTGGTCCCAAGTGATTTGTACAATTACTTTGGATTTAGGAATTTCCGTACGCGTAAAAAGGACTCATCTTCTAAATTCTTTAAAAAGGGTTCTGGAAGATCAAAAATTACATTAGCATTTTTATTTAGCAACTTCATCCTGGGTACAGTGACATATCCAAAATTTGGTGCAAAAAGATGCAGGAATAAAATTATATAAAAGATTTTGTTAGCAACTGGAAACTGAAATTACTCCTAAAAGAAGATGAATTTCAAGATGCCACTTGGGGGGATGTTCAGGGAACCTATTAGGAGTGTGCATGCCAAAATTTAGAATTTTTGCACTTACAGATCTTTTTATAGAATTTATTTCCTGATTCTCTTCTTTGAATTTTATAAAATTAACTGAAAAGAATTCAGATGTTCATGTTGCACCACTGGATAGCTCTCACTTCAAGGATTCCAGAACACTTGAGTTTGCATTTTTACGATTTTTCTACGAATTTCTATCGAATTTACAAGTTTGGCCAAAAACTGGAATATCCAAATAAAAGAAAAAGACGACGTGGCACTGTAGCAGTGCCAGGGCATGGCGGGGCGCGCGCGACGCGGCGGCGGCGACGACGGCGTTCCGGCTAAACGGCGGCGATTTTCACGAGTTGGTCAGCGGAACCAAGTAGAGGGCAACGAGGCGGTCCTAACGCAGCTGACGTGCACGTGCGCTCGACCGTGGAGGAGGATCGGCGGCGATGGCGGCGGCGGTGAGCGGCGGCGCGCCATGTTCCGGCGAGGTGAAGCAGCGAGGAGGCGAGTTAGTGCGCGCATGAGCTTCACGAGGTGATGGGGGAGCTCACCGTATCACGTGCACACGTGGAGGAAGGCCGGAGAGGAGAGTTCGTCGGAGGGGCGGCGCGGTCCGGTGATCGGCGGCGGGGAAGAAAGTGATTTCCGACGATTCCACTGCACGAAGCTCGACAAGGTCAGCGAGGTGTGGTGCGTGGAGGAGTGAGGAAGACTCGGGCGCAAGGAATCGAGGAGATGCTCACCGAGATGCTCGAATTTCGCGACGAGCTCGACGATGGTCACCCGGCGGCCATGATCGGGATGCGCGTCGATTCTCGTTGCAGAGCGCGGGAACTTGAAGTTTGTGTTGTGTCTGAGGTTGAGGGGTTCCTAGCGCACACTTTCGCTGTTGGGCTTGGTCGCGAAGCACGGCGGAGCGGCGGCGGGGCGGTGAGCTCGACGGCGACGACGATGGCGGCTCGGGGGAAACTGAGAAAGAGAGTGAGGACGACGACGACTTGACCGCGGGGAGGAAGGGGATAAGGCCAGGGGTTGTGGACTTGGTCCTCGACGCCGTACCGAGCTGACGGCGGCCACAGTTCGCCGGAATGGGCAGAGAGAGGAGGAGGAGTCGCCGGCGGCGACACTTGGCGCTACAGTAACTTTTGTGAATTTTGCGAATTTCATTGATTTTTCTCGGTTTGAACTGATTCAATTTAAATTCGATCTTCCCGAGCTCCAAAAATCATGAAAAACTCAGGTCTGAAAGATTTCAGTGAGAGGAACAACTTTTCCAATTGGAACTTTTGCTGAATCGGCTTGGATTTCAAACTAAAATTCATTCAAACCTTAAGTTTGAAAAAAAAGTACAAGCATTTATTTGGGCTTTTAGATTTTTGTAGAAAAATCTCCAAAAATCTCCAAAATTCTCTTTTAGCCCCTGGATGCTGAGGAATTTTCCATTTGGGCCCACTTGTATATAAAATTTCAAAGTTGTAGTTCAAATGCTGGTTTGGATGAAATTTATCCAATTTGAAGTGATTTTGAATTCTTTTTTTCATTTCCCTTTGATTCTTCTTGATCAATTTCACTAATTAGGATTTGTAGCTTGATTAGGGACTTGATTAAAGTGAGATGTTACACACCCTGGTCGCGCTGCGTCAGCATCCGACGTGGCGTGCCGCGTCAGCGCCCGGGCCCGCGACGACCCAGTCATCTCGCCCCGTCAGCGCCCAGTCAGCACGCATCCACGGGCGCGGTGCACCGTGGACCGCCCTCACATGCACGACCGGTCCACAGCCCGCGTGGACCGAGTCCACAGCACAGTGTTGTACAGAGACCCCGGCCCCAGTGGCCCACTTGTCAGCCTCACACAGCCTCTGGAATTTGCTAGATCCACACGCAGAGTGTACCCAGGAAGCTATTTCAAGCACTTTCCTTTATCAGAAAAATTCCATAAAATTCCTAAAAATACTAGATTATTTCCTAATCATTTTGCAACACTTGTTTACTCCATGATAATTGGGATTATGTCTATGATTGATTACTTAGCTTAATCCTAATTATTTCCTATGTTGCAAACTTGTAAAATCTATATCTTTTTCGTCCTAGCTCCGATTCGGGTGATTCTTTCACCAAAATTTGTCTAAACTCATGAGCTATTCGTTGTTACCAAAGCCCTCTGTTGTTGGTCTCTTTTTGGGTCTTCGTTTGATTTAATTGCTTGCTAGCTTAATTGTTTGATCGGTAGTTTAATTCGATCGCTGTTTGCAATCAATAGAGGAACAAGTCTTCGAGGAAGGAGCGGAGGATACGGATTACGAGGACTTAGAAGAAGAAGACTTTGGTGAAGGCAAGTTCTAACCCCTTGGTCATATTGATCCTATGATTGCAAATAGTCCTATTTAGAGCCTGTTTTGGAAATAACTGTGCATGATATTTAAATTTGCTTCAAATGCTAGATGATCCTATGCTAATGATTGCCATACCTTGTTAATTGTTTATCCACTGCCTTGTTAGCCCTAAGTTCACTATCATTAATTCCTTAATGATATGTTGATATGCCATGCTGCTTAGGACTTGTTACATATGTACTTAATTAATCTTGCTATACATGCTTTTGGTGTAAAATTTGCGTGCATTTGGTGGAGTGCGTGTGTGTGAATATGAAATGTGGGATGGTACTACATACTAGTGATAATGGTAATCCATAGTGGGGTACTTCTGGCGGGAGCAGGCGAGGTAGTCCTCAGTGGGGAGGCCTATCTCTGGGATGCAATTCCTCCTTTGAGGATAGCTATTGAAGATGCTTGCTTCGGTCGTATAAGGACCGGTTCACGTGCCACCTTGCCTAGCACCTTTCGTACAACCACATGCCTTGAATGGGAAAGGTTTGGAACCACACCCTACTATAGTGTTCACCCGGTACCCACCTGGAGGGCAGGAGTTGCGGCGGAAGCCAGGAGAAGACTCGACATGGCAGGTGTCGGGATCCGGCGTATGGTGATTCTTCAGGCCTTTCTACATGATAATGATGATATTGTGAAGCCCCTGGTCGCAGTATTTCCGTGGTGGTGCCGCGGTGACACCAAGTAGGTACGGGACCATTAGTGTGTCTGTCCGATCCATGACGATGGGAAGGACTGACATGCCTTGTGGGGAATTGTGTACAACCTCTGCAGAGTTACAAATCTATCATGATAGCCGTGTTCCACGGTAATGGGCAACGCGAAAGCTTGTGCCACACAATGATTAGTATAACGGTGTGAGTAACTTTCTTGGTATATTTTTGGAATACTCCGGTGTGGAACCGTGTGCTGGTTTCCTGCCAGCATTAAAATATGGGAACTGGCGGGATGGACTTTGTCTCCCCCAGGGCCAAACAACCCCATTAATCCTCAATGATAATCTTGATTAGTAGTTTACGAACTGTTTTGCTTTACGAACAACCCTTGCATAAAACTGGCTTTCCGCCCAGTTACTAAACCCCCGGCCTATCCTTTGTTAATATCCTTGCATGCTTACACCCCTTGCTGTTAGGACTTGCTGAGTACCCTATGTACTCACCCTTGCTTTAATCATTCAGATGAGGAACCTGAGTATCAGGAGGATGGTGATGAAGAGTAGGGTCCCGTCTACACTCAAGATGCATGTGCTAGCGCCGCTTCCGACTTCCGCTGTAGTAGTATTTAAGTGGTTCTGCTGTTGCAGCCCACATGCTTGATGCTTGATGTAATAAAGTGGCCTTTGGCTGTTTGTTGTAAGACCTTTTATGTATGAAGGCTTGTATGAGACTAGGTAATATTTATGTAAGTGATGACTCTGTGATATCAGTCTGTTTAAGTGTTCGTATCAGCGTCTGATCCAGGGATTGGTACGGTAAGCACTAGTGCTCCAGAAATGGGGTACGACAATATGTATGTTTTATAAATATTATATGTATATATACATATATATGTATATATTATAAATATTTTATGTCTATATAAATATTATAAATAAATATGTACATTTTTATATAATATTTATACCTACATATGTAAATGTATATATATGTTTTACAAATACTATATGTACATACACATATATATGTTAATATTATAAATATTTTATGTATATATAAATATTATAAATATTTTATGCATATTATAAATATTCATATGTATATGTATGTATATATGTATGTATGTATGTATGTATATGGGTAATTTCTTCATATTTGTGAAAGCCAAAGCCCAAAAAAGCACCTTCCTACCTGCTTTTAGAAATGAACTAGACAAAAGCTGCTTTTGGCTGTGACTTTTTTTTACAGTCAACCCGTTTGGTTGGGCTTTTGGCTTTTTTAAAAAACCAAAGCAAAAAAAAACCCAACCAAACACATCCTAACTCTCACTGTTGGCTTTAGCATCTCTAGCAGGCAGCTGTTGCCAATCGAGTTCTTTTTATTTTGTAAGATCTGTTGCCAATCGAGTTCAGGAAAACTCCATTAAAGCAATTTTTTTTTATTACACGGTACAACTCAGACATTCCGCTAAAAGCACAACGCCGTTTATATTTAAAATATTTGCTCCCACAGAGAGTCGAACCTAAGACTTCAAATGCTACTGAGACTCTTGTAACCACTAGGCTATATGCCCTTTCGCAGCTATACCGTAATTCAACTCTTTTACCCTTTTTTTTTGGCAAATGAACTCTTTTTAAATTTAACCATAATATAGATAAAGAATCATATAAATTGACAACATAAGGAAGATGCTATTAGATTCATTACAAAGAATGTTTTTCATAATATATAGAGTTAATTTCACAAAACCACAACTATTTGGTTCCTTGTTGCAATAAATCATAACTTTTGAAACTAATTTCACAAAATCAGAACTATTTGCGCTACTTATTGCACAAAACCACAAGTTAACCGTCCCTATAAACTGTGTATTCATCTTTAGTGCATCCCTAATGAATGGGCCTCTCTATCGGCTCCACAATTAATGGGCTTCACAGATGTATGGGCCTAAATCGGGCTGTTTGCCTCTTGCTGTTGTCTTGGCGGGCCGTCCCCTAAATCCTCTCTCGCACACATCTGAATCGATCTGATGTGATGGCATGGCAACATTTCCTAGCAAGCAGCTGTTGCCGATCGATTCTGTCAAAAAAAGAAAAAATGTTGCCGATCGAGTCAAACCGATCCGCGTTGGTAGGGCTGATCTTTCTATATGGCCTTAAACTGCATGCATGGAGATCCGTCGTGGAAGCACTAGTGAAGTGAATGAAGCTCTGCTCAGGAGGAGAGGAGGCGATCGAGTAGCATGCATGTAGAGGAGATCCAAAGCTCCCCGTGCACGTGGCAGCCGCCGCCACCGCGCGGACGCCGGCGGCCACGCGCGAACGCAGGTACGTGCCTCACCTCGCTTGCCTGCATCAAGCTGAAGGATTGTTTCCTCCTGCCTCGCACTAATCGATCTATGTCCGGTTGATTATTTTTGGTGCTTGCTTTGTTGATTCTCTCTTTTTTTTTTAAGCAATTGTTGATTCTCTTTCGTGCGGCCTTCCTGTGTAAAATGCCTAGTTAATTTAAGTAGTTTGTTTCATCCTTACTGTTTGTCAATTAGTTATGCGTTGAGGATGAGGATTTGGTTTCTGACACATGGTTGCCTATTGATCTGCAGTGGATGGAAGAAATGACACACCCTGTAGCGACAGTCAATCGCACCAGGCGGCCGAGGTTTCCCAGGGCATCACGATGCCACACGTTGAGCTTCCACAGGTATGAACCATCTTGGTCGACCGAAAATTTGCCATGGGAAAGGCGATATGGTTATATATTGGCAGTGTCTCCTTTTCCTAGGTGGATTAGGGATTGGATGTGTGGCTGGGTGAATTTTGCCCAGTGTATTTTGATCTTAGATAAAAAGGCTTTGAGTATTTTTTTTTTGTGAACATAAACATGCAAGTATGTATTCTTCTGAAAAAAAAACATTGCTCTAGTTTATTGATGTCTCGTGCCGTCAACGAAAAAAATTATTCATTATATACACAGAAATATAATGATGTTATTTAATCTTCCGTGACTTGCAGGATGTCTTGCAGCACATATATTCCTTGTTGCCAATGCGAGATGCAGCTCGCGCTGCCTGCGTGTCTTACAGATTTCTACGTTTCTGGAGATGCTATCCCAACCTGTCATTCAATCAGGAAACCCTGGCCGCGAACAGACAACCATTGCGGTGGACTGAAGACAAAGGCAAATACGTTTTCAGAAAAACACAACAGGTGCTTGACAACCACTCCGGCACAGGAGTGAAGACGCTCAGGCTTAATCTCTCCACCTGTTGCAAGGAGGACATCAACACCAGCCTTCTTGACGGCTGGCTCCGAGCCTTTGTCAAGCCCGGACTCGACGAGCTCACGGTGATGCTGCCTAACTCCTGTGCAAATGATGAATACAACTTTCCCTATTCGATTCTATCATATGATGAGGCTGGGAGCAGCGCAACCTCGTCAGTTCAGTCTCTTTACCTAGCCTCATGTGGTTTCCATCCCACACAAGGTCAAAGGCTGCTTGGTTGCTCCAGAAGCTTGTCGAAAGTGTGCTTGCGCAAAGTTGGCATCACCGGGGAGGAATTAGGGTTCTTTCTCTCCTGTTGCTTTGCTCTGGAGAGGTTGGATCTCTGCAATTGTGACGTGATAACCTCTCTGAGGATACCTCGTGTTCTTCAGAAGCTTAGTATGGTTCGAGTGCAAATGTGCAGAGGAATGCAGACGATCGAGAGCGATGCTCCCAACCTCTCCACCTTCCACTACGAAGGATCTCAACGTGCGCCTTTGTCGAGATTCTCACTCGGAGACTCGTTAGAGACCAAGGAGCTGGACATTCACGCCACAAGTATGGTGGACATGATCCAGTACGCGGGTATCAAGCTTCCTTCCATCGCGCCAAATCTTGAAACACTCGTCTTGTCAACATTTCAAGAGGTACCGATTATACTATGGATTACTCTCCCCCTTCGTAAATGTGCGCACTTTTGAATTTGGTCAAAGTCAAATATTCTAAACTTTGATTGTTAATAGAAAAACTAATGTTAATATTGACAATATGAAAATGATGTTGCTAGATTCACCATAAATCATGTATCATAATATGTAACTCTTTATCTTTAAAATTATTTATTAATACATATATTATTGATGTGAGTTTAGAAAGTTTGACTCTAGTCAAACCTAAAAATGCTTATATTTATGAAAGGATGGGGTAATTAATGATGGATGTATAAATGATAGAACAGCTACAAAATCGATCAATAGTTTGAGGATGTTTGTTTGGTCGTTTCAGAAGTTGAAGGCACCACCGGTGATGTTTGACAAATTTGAAACCCTGAAGCATCTTGTTATCTGTCTGGGCGAAGCGGGCGGATTTTGCACAGGCTATGACTTCGTTTCACTGGCTTGTTTTCTTGATGCATGTCCCGCCTTGGAGACTTTCATCTTACGTGTAAGTGAATGACGACCATCTATATCTTACGTCAAGTATATTCAAGTGCATACATTTAATTGGACGAGAAGGCCGTGGACGCTAAGTAGAGATTGTGTGTGCGCTCTGCGCTCCAATCCTGAGTACGTCCTGATCAACGGGTTAATTTGTGTGCAGATTGCAGATGGTTTCGCATGGTACAAGAAGTACGTGATCGTCGGGAAACCAGAAGAAGAAGACTCCTCCCAACGCCAGCAGCAGGAGATACCGGAACTTTGCCGGCACGGTGGCCTCGGCAACCTGAGGACGGCGACCATCACCGGCTTCTGCTCCGCAAAGAGCCTGCTCGACCTGACATGCCACATCCTCGAGACCGCATCATCATCGCTGCAGCGCCTCACACTGGACGCCTCCGCCGGCTACGACAGGAAGCGCTCCGCCGCCGACCGCTGCTTCCCGATGCGCGTAGACGCTCTCCGAGACGCCGAGGTGGCGCTCGCCGCCGTGCGGACGCATGTCGTGCCGAAGGTCCCCGCCGGTGTCGAGCTGGAGGTTCTTGGACCTTGCAGCCAGTGCCACGCCATGGACGTCAAGGCTATGGAAGAGGCGGAATCGAGAGTTCCGCGGAGGTTTTTCCAGCGTCAGGCGGACGGTAGCGTTGCGTTGGTTATCGTCCAGCCAAGGAACTAATCACGGTCACCCTGTTATAGTATGCATGTGTTTGGTTTCAAGTTAATAATCTTATTTTTTGTCTGAAATTTTTTATTTAAAGATGTTCAAATAATTCTCTTGGTCGGTCATCACCAAAAAATGGTTCTTATGAATTCATCAACTGTGTTTTATCTTTCTTCCTCTTCCTTTGGCTTAGTGAGCATGTGTTGTGTTTTTAAATTCAATTGTATAAAGAGCAGATATTTGTACCATTGCAATACAAATCACTCATTTGAAATCTCTTTCTTAATACCACGTCTACAAAACCACTCTTTATATGTTCTGTGTGACCAACACCAAGTTGGCACTAGTAATAGTGTCTGTTCAGTGTCAATGATCATTCTACGTACGCTGCCGTTGTAACATAAACCTTGGTGATCTTATGTTCGAGCCACCAAGATCAGCCCCGATGTCCTGATGTGTTTTAATGGAGTACACCTCGATTTTTCTACATGTTTCAAGGTAACCATTCTGAAGAATTAAATAATTTCAGAGCCCATTATCCATTATTTACGAATGAAAAAAAAAAGTAATTTGAGGAAAATGACAGATGGAAACAAAACAATAGTACTAAATTTCCCTCCTCCAAAGCCTACAAGATCATGATGCGGTACCGGTCCACCCAGCCTACATATGGCTATTGACTTCTTCTTGTCAACCTAAACACAAGGTCTTTTTTTTTTTTTGTAGCTCGAAAATAGGCTAAACACACCATAGGCATTGTTAGAACGAGGAATATGGAGTTGGAATCTTATGTTTGTGAGCTCTGCATATATATTACGCTCAAACATCTCCTCTTAGATGTAACTTCGCAAGGAATTTTTGGTGCTCCATTGGAGTCCACATACGACTGCACCTTCAGCCATATAAAGTCATGGTATAACTGAGAGTCTAAGACAGAGCTTGGGAGTTCCTTTCTTCATGGACATAACCATCCAGATATGCTGGAGTATATGGAAAACAAGTAATTGGATTTTCAATCAAGAGAACCCATCAATATAGCAAATTGCAGAATACACTTTCTTTGTTGAGCTTGCACTGGTTATCCATCGTGCAAAGACTAGCATTGCAGAAGGAAATGAATAGATCAACGGATACAAAACTATGTCTAGAGTTCTTTCTTTGTTTCCTGCTATTTGTTTCCCTTTTAGAACAATGTAGAATTACTTTATTTTTATAAACTAATATGGTGGTGTTGTATTATATTATATAAAATGCCTTATCAACTATTATCACATTGTTGCTTACTATTATTTTCAACTGATTGTTTTGGTAATGACAAAGTGCGTGATTATAAACTTATATATAGGTATTTTGCATTTTTTGGTAATGGCAATTGTGGTAAATTTTAAAACATGGATGGTATTATAAACTATTTTTTTCATAATGATAGTTGTGGGTAATTACATGTAAAGGACATTTTAGACTATTTGTTCATAATGTTGCAGTGGTGGGTAATTTTTTGTTCTCTTTTATCCAATTAATGTGGCAATATTTTGCCCTTGAGAGAATAATAAGTTAATAGATATAATAAGTTAAGAAGTGGGTGGCTTCGTTTCTCGGTCAAATAATAAGTTAATAGATATATCTATACTCTAGGGCTTGAGAAAATTCTTGCAGACAACAGGTCTAAATTGTAAGGATTTTTATTTGCTTCCAGAGAAACAATACTTATTTACTTTGGTTTAGTTTTCAGTAGTTTTAAAAATAGCGTGACGGTGTCATATGCATCGTCCAGCTCATTTGCTTGGTGGCTAAGAGAGCGTGGCGTGCTCAACGGGCGTCAGAGTCTCTCCGATGCAGGATTTGTCCTCGACCATAACGGCAAGGCGAACTCAAGAAAGCATCCTTGCCGTCCGTCCGTGCTCTCTCTCTCTCTCTCTCTCTCTCTCTCTCTCTCTCAAGGAAACAGATCATCATCGGGATGCGAGAGGATCAGCTGCCGCCTTGCTGCTTCCAGAGCAGACCGCGATGCTTTTACTTTTCAGGGAGTTCTTTTTCAGGTACGACTCGTTTGAACTTCAAACCAATTTCTAAAGTTAACTTTCCATTTCTATGCATGGCAGAAACGCCTGTGGGAGAAGAGATAAACTCCTCAAAAAAAAAAAAAAAAAACAAGTACAAACGGCCTCTTGGTGCAAAGGAGCTAGCAGCGGTCAATCCGCAGCTGTGATTTCTCCAGAGCGCACGCAGGCAGCTAGCTCTGCAGACTGCAAAAGAAAACCAATGTTGCTTTTCGTTTTCTTGCCCGCCCCTCCAACCCAATGCACAGTTGTGGGTGCAAGGAACGGTGGTTTACACATGGGCCCAGAATAATCGGGACCCAGCGGCAGAAGGATACGACAGGTGAAATGGAGTCCACTGTCCCGCATCCGAGCGAGGTCTACAAGTACAGAACTCTGGCCATGCGGGCCTACGTGCCAGAGAGGTGATCAGAACAAACGTGAGCAAATAACCAATACTACCTCGCTGCGCACGGGGCCCGATCGACCACGCCCCCACAATACAGAGGCTCGGGGTGGCATCGGTTCTTCTCGAGGAAGAAACATGAGAGGGTGGCCGGTTTCCTGCCTATAAGACTCAACCCCCCCCCCCCCCCCCCCCCCCCACCCCCAGTCTCCTCCCTCTCCTAGCCCGATCCGGCGCCTCGCCTCGCCCCGGTAGTCCGTCCACCCACCATCCCCATCTCCACTCCCCAAAACCGACAACCGCCATGGTGCAGCTTCCCGCTCCCGGCCCTGTCGAGGAGCCGGGTGACCAACTTCCTGGAGACCGCCGCGCTGGGTAATTCAGTGGCGGATCCAGCGGGGGGGCAGGGGGGGCTCGAGCCCCCCCTACTGCCCACCGGACAAGGGAGCCCCCCCTGATCCCCTCCTCGAATTTTGAAGCACTTGGAAGCCACCATGGATGAGAACAGAGGAGGTTCAGAGGTTGAAGAAAGGCTCCTGTCCGTGTTTAGTTTGGACTGCCTGAAATGAAGAAGCGAATTGGGCTAACTGGCTAAGGTTTAGTAGCCAGCCCATAAAGCTAGCCCGTAAAAGTTTTATGGCCCTAGTCAATTAAGTCCATTCGGCCATTCTTGTTCCCTTATACTGGCCAGCAGTTTTACTTTTACACGATCAAGACTGTACTGTACACGATCCCTAATCCCCTTTCGTCCAGTCGGCACGGCGGAATTGCACAATCGCGGCGCAGCGCAAGGGGAAGGAGGCGATAGGCACCAGCACTCCCTAGCTTGAAGCAGGTAAAGTGTCTAAACTACGAATGAAACTTTGATCGTGCATCCCTAGCTGTGCTTTTTTTAGTTCTGATGTTGGCTTGATCACTTAAAAATAATTTAGCAATTTGTTTATGCATCCCTAGGTTTGCTCGTCTCCAAGATGCAGAATAGAACTCTGCTCTCGTATTATTCAAGTAGAACTCCAGAGACTAATGACACCACAAATCAACCAAAGAAGGCCCGGGTGGAGTTCAGTTCTTCAGATATTATTGGAGATCCAGGAGATCGTAAACCAATTATTGAGTATCCATTTGAAATTAGAGATCATTCTCTAAGTTTAATGTGGATAAGCTTGTGAGACTTGCTGAAATTTATGCTGAAGATTTCACGATTGCGGATCTTATGACGTTAAGACAACAACTTCAGAACTTCATTCTCAACATCAAGAGAAGTGAGGATTTTCTTGGATGTCGTGATCTTGCAAAGGTTGCCGAAAAGATGGTTCATACAGGAAAGAATAGAACTTTCCCATTAGTTTATCGCCTCATTGAACTAACATTGATCCTTCCAGTGGCAACGGCAACAGTTGAGAGGATCTTTTCAGCTATGACAATTATAAAGACAGATAAGCGTAATAAAATAGGAGATGATTGGCTCAATGATCTGATGATTTGCTATACTGAGAAGGAGATATTTAGAAGCATTAGTAATGAGAAAATCATGAAACGCTTTGAAAAAATGAAAGAACGTCAAATGTTACTGCCTCGTACTAATTCATCGGTAAGTCATGTTCACTGCCTTTAGAATTTCATAATTGCTCAAAAGATCATTGTTACACCACTAATTTATATGAAATTTTGTGTGCAGATCACACCTAATGATGAAGATTAATGGGCTACTGTTACACAATTACCATCAGTTTGGTACCACCATGTTTGCCTGTACCTACCTAACTTAAGTTCTTAATCCTTGCTGTGTTTTGCATTTTCTTCTCTTTTTTTTTCCTTTTTTTGTTAAGATGTGGCTTTTGAACAATGACTAGCTGAACAGGACAAGTTTTCTGTACACAAGTAACATAGCGTATGTTACTTGTGTACAGAAAACTTGTCCTGTTCAGCTAGTCCTAGCACAAGATTTTAGGGGGGGCTCGACAAGCGATGCCGACATATAATCAGATTGTTCAAAAGGCAGGGAAAAGGTTTCACCTTGAGTCAGTTTGCTTCGATCGTACGAGTGTGTTTCCATCTATCTGTTCTACTAGTTCGTAACTGAAAGTAGATGCCTTTAATCATCTTGTGTCGTTTGTTCGAAGTAGGAGTCGATCTGTTCGAATCCATCCTACTTCTAGTTCGTGTCAAGAGAATCTGTTTTCCTAATTTAAGCTATTGTATGAATAATTGCACTGTTGTTATCTGCTATGGAACCAATGGAATTCAGGCGCTGCGTCTCTGCTATGTTACTTGTGTACAGAAAACTTGTCCTGTTCAGCTAGTCCTAGCTACTACTTCGATGCAGCTTCCCTGTTTCACGGAATAAACATTATGCCCTGCTTCAGTCCTGTTCGAAACAGGGTATTCCAGAATTGGTTTTGATCGGGCTCTCGTTATTTCCACCAATCTTGCGCAATAGTTGGATGTTAGGTCCAGAACAAAACGAATAAGATGGTCAGTTGCCCATTTACGAGCAAATATTGCACTTTCTGATGGCTTGGAATGTCTATGTGGCCACTGTTTAGAGACATTATAGGAATCAGGTTACAGTAGCATGCTACTTGAACAATATCTAATAATACTCTGTTCTTGCATTACCTGTCACATGTAGATTCAATATTTTTGGCAAACCAAAGTTTTGAGGCACAATTGGGATGCCATGCTAATTGTTCATTTCTTATTTTGAGCTAATGCCACACCATTGTTTCCCCTTATTTATGTTCATGCATATTAGTATAGTTTACTGTTATAGAGTCCTAAAGCATGGCAATATTTGTAAGACACCATTAACATGGACTCGTTCTTTAGCGAATGCATGGTTTAATTTTAGGCGATGGCACATTTAGCTTAACTTTCATGATTTTGTGACTCCCTCCTGTTTCTAATTATACTCTGGACTCTCAACATTCAGGATCTAAAAGACTAAATTATTCACTACATATCCTTTGCTCATGTCTATGTCTACCTGTGCATGGATCATAACTCTTGGTGTCTTCCTTTATTGCTCCATTTCATCCATAAAGGGTCTGTCTAAACTAGGAATATGTTGCTGCTGTCCTCAACTTTGATTTCTTTTATGGTGAAGTGTATGGGTTACGGGCAGATTCAATTAGAGAAGCAAGATAGTTTGCCAGAATTTGGGGGTTTGAACATTGGATTCACCCTAAAGAGGAGGCAATATGTGTGCAAACAGGGTTTGTTAGAGCAGACTGGAAACAGAAACATAATTTTGAAGCAGAACTTGATTTTTGTTGTTCTAGAATGAATCTGTGATGAGTGAGTACCACTTAGCTCTCTAGTTTGACAAAGATATAGTAAATGGATTTATTTTCCCCTTCTTTGGTTGTAGTCGTTCCAGAAGTGAGGTGTGACATGGTAGTATTTCGCACTATCAATTTGTGGCATGATTGCGTCCGTGTTTTGTCATGAATAACAAGGCTATGCACTATGCAGTATGCCAATTCAGATTCATTGTGCCGTTTCTCTGTTCGATCCTGGCAGCAGAAGTTTCACTATGAATTGCTTGATTAATTTCTCCAGCTAGCTTCAACGAGACGCTTCATCACGCAAACTCTGGACACTGGACTCTTCCTTCACGCGTCCACCTTCTTGCCCTGATCCCGTACCGTCGTTCCCTTCCCACCCCGCTCGCCGCCGTTGCCTTCACAAACATCCGCCCTCCTCTTCCTCTCCGCAGACCCCCAACCGCCGTTTGACAACTCTCCCATGATACCGCACAGAGGCGAGGTCAACCGTACTCGGTGTATGCCGCAGCGGCCTTATACGATGGTGCTTGGATCGGATAGTACGCGATCATGCATTGACATGGATGAGTCCAGCTCCGGCAGGGCAACTTGTTACGTACTGATCTCTGCAACCACGTAACGGAACCGTGTGTGCTCAGACTGCGCCGGCGGCCTATATATATAAAACGCCGAACGAAGCGTGACACGCTCAATGCCCACGCCGGATCGGAGCAACAAACTTCCTGCCTTTACTCGATCGGCTCGTGCATAGTGTATAGCGAGCTCGGAAGAAATCGTTGAGCTTCCTTGAGGCCTTCAAGTCGATCGTTATCCAACTTTACTTCCAACAAGTCGGCGAGTGCACATGCTTGATGCAAACCAAATAATTTCTTCAACTCGCACGAGCACACCACGGACAGCTGCATATGCATGCGCGGTAATTGTCTCAAGCCGATCGCCGGCCAGCCAGACTCTTGACTCCTTTAGCCATGGCCGCGGCCGCTAGTGCAAGGTCGTTCTTGTTCGTCCTGCTCGTCGCCGTCGCAGCGTCGTCCCTACTGTCCCTCACCGCCGCCGCCGCCACGCCGCCGGGCTCAGCGCGCGGACGATGGTGGCGTCAAGTTACGCGTCGACCACCGCCAGGTGCGTGCGTGCTACTGCGTCTCTTCTGACTTTAACAGTGTTTCCTAGTGCAGCATGCCAGCATATATTTTCTATATAGTAACGACGCGATCTCACCAGTGAGCGGACTTCTGCATGTACGCATGCGTGCATGGATGCAAGCAGGTGCTGGTGGACAACGGCGTGGTGCAGGTGACGATGTCCCGGCCACAGGGCCACATCACCGGCGTCCGCTACAACTCGGGCGGGTACGGCCGGCGTAGTTACTACATATGAACATGAACTGCATGCATGCGCCACTACCCTGATCAACGAACAATACTACATATAGTAGAACAGTACTAGAACAACATGCATGTTTTTGTTCTGCTTCTTCATTAAGCTTTGACCAATTCAAATCTTTGACCATGTGCATATACATGATTCTCTTGCATGCAGCTACTGGGATGTGGTCTGGAACTATCCAGGGTCTGGTCAACCAAGAGGGATGATCAACTCGTAAGTTCTCGTCATGAACAATCTAATATGTAATAATTATATCACCCCATCTATCACCTTCGTGTGTGCATGTCCAACGTTTCTTTACCTTGGTTCACGATTAGTCTACTTGCTGGTTCAAAGGGTGCCGATGCTCCATCTATTAGAAAATGAATCAATATCACTGCTAGTTATTTGTTTCCTTGAAACGAAGTAACTAGCACTCAGGTTTAATTAATGCTATGTGATCAACTAAGTATGAATATGTGCTAAAGGACTAACCAAAGTACTCCCTTTATTTCAAATTTATTGCAGTTCTAGATTTAGTCAAAGTAAACGTCTCTATCTTTAGCCATCAATTTTTAAATATTGGTATCATGGATTTATGTTTAAAAATTCTTTCCTCATATATATATATATATATATATATATATATATATATATATATATATATATATATATATATATATATATATATATATATATATATATATATATATATATTTCACATGAAATATATGAAATTTTACTGGTGAAAGATAGTTTTGTCTGACTTTGACCAAATCCAAAGCTACAATTGTTTTTGAAACTGAGGTAAAATGGTAGATAATGCAATATGTAAACTGTTAACTCCAGATTTACTTTTTTAAGAGTAAATTTCACAAACCTACAACTATTTGTGCTCTTGTAACACAAAACTACAACTTTTGTTGTTCATTTCATAAAACTACAACTATTTCAACCCTAAGTAACAAGAACCTACAACTTTTGTGACATGGTCCCACATGTCAACCATACATGTGCTATATGTTTTGATCCCACTTGTCATCCACACATTTGCACAAAAGTTGTAGTTTCTTGATACCAAGGATCGAAGTAATTGTAGTTTTGTGAAATAGTCTTACAAAGTTGTAGTTTTGTGTTACTATGGCACAAATAGTTGTAGGTTTCTGAAATTACTCTTTCTTTAAAAAAAAGCAATGGCAATTAACACCATCTGAAATTGTTCTTCAACAAATGGAATGGGTTGATTGGTTCAGAAAGGAGGACGTTTTGCACTATAGGATAACGTTCTAGAACTGTTGAACTGTTTTGCACTATAGCTACAACCATGATGAACGTAGCTACTAACTACGATTTGCATGCATTTGTGCAGGTTGGATGGTACAGAATTCAGTGTAGTATCCTCCAGTGATGAACAAGTGGAGCTTTCTTTCAAGAGTAGTTATAATCCATCGTGTCCAAACAGCGTCCGACTAAACATCGATAAGAGGTGCGTTAGTCTTCATATTAACGTTCAGATTGCACAAGCAACAAACTTGGTGACTCGTTTTCCCCCATCAATCAACTGAAATCTGTGACTACTATTGTTTCAGGCTTGTGATGCTGAAAGGCAGCTCGGGTTTCTACTGCTAATCCATCTACGAGCACGCCAGTAATTGGCCTGCTCTGAACATTTCAGAGACTCGGATCGCTTTCAAACTCAACACGGGCAGGTGTACCTCTCGGCCGTTCTCACAAGAATTCATTGACATGTTATACTAACCAAAACGAGTATCTGCCTGTAACAAATGTGCGCTAGGTTCAACTACATGGCGGTGTCAGACGACATACAGAGGTACATGCCCAGCGACGCCGACAGAAATCCACCGCGTGCTCAGCCACTGGCATACAAAGAAGCTGTTCTGCTCGTTGACCCCAAGGAGCCACAGTTCAAAGGAGAGGTAAACAAGAGACCTCTAAAGCTGAGTTCAGTGACAGGCGCAGAGTGACAGAACTATGAACGTGCAACTCTCTGAATTTTGTTCAGGTGGATGACAAGTACGCATACACGCTGGATAATAAGGACAACATCGTTCATGGGTGGATCAGCAGCAACCATACCAACCCCATGGGCTTCTGGGTCATCACTCCCAGCAACGAGTTCAAGAGCGGCGGTCCGACGAAGCGAGAGCTCATCTACCTGAACATGGTGCTGAACATCAAGGACGGCGAGTACTGGAAAAAAGTGATGGGGCCTGTGTTCATCTACCTGAACAAGAGCCCGAACAGAGGCGACCTGCGTGCTCTCTGGGACGATGCCAAGGCACAGGCACAAGCCGAGGTCAGCAAATGGCCGTACAGCTTCCCCATGTCCAAGGACTTCGCCAAGGCCGCCCAGAGAGGCTCCATCTCCGGCAGGCTCATGGTCAGAGACAGGTACATTGCCAGCGACGACTTGCCTGCCTGGAGCGCGTACGTACATTGGGCTCGCCGTACCGGGGGAGCCTGGCTCATGGGCTACTGACAGCAAGGTATATATACGCATTGCTATCTGCTCTGTAAATATTTGCACATTTCTGAATTACTCCATCACGAGCCTTGACATAAGAAAATCCTAATGCTCTGGCATACATGCACGGTTATGCAGGGCTATCAGTTCTGGACAAGGGCTATGTATGATGGTAACTTCACCATTGCCAATGTCCTTGCAGGGGTGTACAATCTCTACGCTTGGGCTCCGGGGTTTCTTGGCGATTATATGTACACTTCGTCTGTGACCGTAACGCCAGGTTCGTACTAGTATCATATCATCAGTGTTGTTCCAGCATTTGATCATTTAGAGCTGCTTGCGTTTGACCACCAACTGTTCGATCGATTGGAGCAGGTTGTGCCATCAACCTCGGTGAACTTGTGTTCCAACCTCCAAGATCAGGACCAACGTTATGGGAGATTGGTGTTCCGGACCGGAGTGCGGCGGAGTTCTTCGTCCCCGACGCTGACCCCAAGTACGCTAGCAAGCTCTTTCTGAACAAAGACAAGTCAGTTTTTGATCTTAAATCGTGCATATTTCCCTTATATATGGATCGGAAGCATGCAGCATGAGGTTTTTAAACAGCTTTGGTTTCGCTCGACAGGTATAGGCAGTATGGTCTGTGGGACAAGTACCCTCAAAACGATCTTGTCTTCACTGTCCGTGAAAGTAATCCCTCAAAGGACTGGTTCTTTGCGCATGTCACGACGTAATAAATATTAAGAACAAATAAATGCAATATGCATATACAAACGAGAAAATTTAGTTTGTGCTAAAAATATACATGTCTGTTTTGCAGAAAGGTAGGCGACAATGTCGTGCCAACGACACGGCACATACGGTTCAACCTGAACCATGTCATGCCGGACGGCGTTTACACGCTGCGCATTGCTCTTGCCGCTGCTCACATGTCCAGATTACAGGTAAAAATCCCCCCTTTTTTTTGCAGCCGACTGAAACTTGCATGTAGTATATATTGTTCTATCTGTTAATTGCAGTTGGCTGAATTCAATACGTTTGGTTTTCAAAATTGAAGGTGCGCGTGAACGGTGGCGCGCGGAGAGGCGCCATGTTCACATCCCCGGAGTTCGGGGACGGCAACGCAATCACACGACATGGCATCCACGGCGTGCAGTGGGACCTGGAGTTCCCGATCCGAGGGTACCTGTTGAACCAAGGCGAGAACAACATCAGCATTACTCAGACGAGGGCATTCAGTATCTTCTTCGGGGTCATGTACAACTACATCCGGCTCGAAGGGCCCTCCGAGCTAGCCCCGATACTGCACCCATTTTTGTTACAAATGGGAATTTATTACTATATTCCAGACTCTTCATCGACCAATGCAACGATGTTGCACCCATGATGACGAGAAACAACGAGTTTTAGCTAGAATTCTGTAGATACATGCACAAACACAAACAGACCAACTGTTGTAGTTAGCAAACTGAAGATGTGCTAGGAATTTTGCAGATTTTACATTCTTTTTTGAGGAAGAGGAATTTTGTCGATTTTTCAGGATAACATAGAACCAACAGGCAGCATGGGCCGTAGGCTGAACACTGTTTCCTTCCGGGCTAATGCAACTGGGCTATCCGTCCAAGGTAATTCGCAAGGACTGGAAGTGGATTTGTTGGGCCTCCTACTCGTCTGCCTGCATATCACCACGTGCAAAATGAGCGACCGTCACGCATACGGCATACCGGTATTTCCGTTGTACTACATCAGCAGGTCTTTGGCGTGCGCTAGCGGTCCGTTTGGGACCATGACGTACGACGACCCGCAGCAGAGCAGACGATCCGGGTCGTGGGACATTCAACCATGCATTGAAATGGTCGATCGAATCCGGCACGATTACCGATCGAGCGGCTAGTTAAATCTGCAAACGAATGACGCAACTGATGGAACCGTGTGTCGCCTCCGCGCCGGCGTTCAAGAAAACGCCGAAAGAATGTGTGAAGCGACGCCCATGCCGGAGCATGCAACAACCTCTTTCATTCATTCTTGATTTCTTGTACACCGGCTCTAGCTAGGAGCTCGATCATCCGGCACAATTACCGAGCAGCTTGTTTGTTGTTCAATCTTCGCAACTGCAAGACTGCAACAACGACGTAACGGACGGGGTCAGCTGACCCCAAAGAATTTAAGAAGATTTGTGGAAAAAATCGGTGTACAAAGAGAGTAGTCAAAGACGTCAACACTCAACAGATTAGTGGAGAAGACCCCACCCAACCTAGCTATTAGTGGAGCATTTCGCCCCCAAAAGAAAAAAAGAAAAAAAACTATTAGTGGAGCAGACCGGAGGAGCCAAAGATGTGTGACGCGATGCCCCTACGAGTTACTATTTTTCTTCCATGTACCAGCTCCATCTATGTGCCTCCGTCAAGTAATTAATACAGCTAAAAAACAACCGAACCGGAACGGTACGGTTGGTGCATAATATATACCCAACTCGCTCCATCGATCGATCAGCTTTGGGCCCTTCAAGTCAGATCAAGTCGTCCAAACGCCGCCTTCCAAGTCCGCCTGCGAGTGCAAATGCATGCAGCCTAGCTAGCTAATCTTTCTTCTTCAGGTCGCCACAACCTACAAGGACTGCACGTACTATATATCTATCTGCGCTCGCCGTGTGCGTCGCGCCGGAGAGGCAGTCGCTCGTGGGAGAGACGACGCTCGATCACCGCATCGTGTCGTCCATGGCCGCGGCTGCCAGTGCAAGCAGCAGCTTACCATTTCTCATCATCATCACCCTGCTCGTCGCCGACCTTGGAGCGTCGTCGTCGTTGTTCCTACTACCCCTCGCCGCCGGCGCCGCCACGCCGCGGGGCGGCGGCCATGGTGCCGCTGTGACGTTACACGTCGACGGCCGTCAGGTGCGTAGTTAATAAAGGCGTGCGATTTATTGGTATCCATATATGCGCTTGTGGTTTCCTTCTATAGGCCATAATTTAATTACAGCTTTGGTTGCGTAGTAGTAGTAGTACATATTTTATAGCTTGTGTATCTAAATATATATGCATGCCATTAAAGTTGGATTTTGATTATTTTTGTAGGAAGGCTGTCATCAGTTTTCTTTCTATCACTAACTTATCTCGTCATTGATGATTGTTAATTCCTTGTTCGACCGACCAAAATTTATTTGTACGCTGCGTGAGCAGGTGCTGGTAGACAATGGTTTGGTGCAGGTGACGCTGTCCCGGCCGCAGGGCCACATCACCGGCGTCCGCTACAATGGCGAACGCAACCTCCTGCAATACTCCGGCGAAGAAAACACGGGAGGGTAAGGCCGGCGAAACTGTGCCTAATGCTGTTTGAATCTTACTATATTTTTTGCATGCTGCAGCCATGCACCACTAAGTCATACGACAGAAAAATAAGTAGCATGGATCTCTATAATTAATTGATTTTAAAAACAGATATCTCTATATTAGTTAACATATAAATTCCTGATTTTGCATGCAGGTACTGGGATGTGGTTTGGAACTATCCAGGCTCCGGTCACCCAGCAGGGATGATCGATATGTGAGTGCTAATTTAACAACCTGGTTTAAAAAACTATATATATAATATGTGCATAACTACTTCACCGCACCTCCTTGGTGTGTGACGCTGCGTGATTTTACTTGTTCAGTGTTACAGTTCATAACTGGTTCAAAAGAGTGCCGCGTGTTCTGTCAGTAAATCTGGTGCCGTACTGTTGATACCGTTGCCGCAACTGTTTCCTGTTGCTCATTCAATCAAACCTCTTATCTCTCTTTTGCGACCTCTAGTTTTATATGCTCACCACAGACTAGTTAAAATGATCGACGACGCGATCACGCACAGAATTTTTCCTCTGGAATTAAATAGCTTGTTGGCGTACGTGAGTACCTATATATGTTTTTTTTTCCTTGAAACGAAATAACTGGCGCTAGGAAAGTTAATGTTGTGTGATGAATCAAGTATGAATAATGTGCACCGAAAGGATGCTTCAAGTGCGAAAGGACTAACCGAAGTACAGTACTTCATGCAATCTGTAAAGTGTTACGCCAGCTTTATTTTTTCTGAAAAGCAATGGTATTAAACGCCGTCAGAAATCATTGATGAACAAACAAGGGATTTAGTATATTTGTTGTTTGGTTAAGATATTATCGAGAAGAAATTTTTTTCCACACGTAACTTTCAGAAGGTCCTCGCTCTAGTCTCACGGTATAGTACAGCCGTGGAAGATTTAGGTGTCTGCGCAAATATATTCTGAACATAACTGCATTTCTACAGGTTGGATAGTACAGAGTTCAAGGTAGTTTCCTCCAGCGAAGATCAAGTGGAGCTTTCTTTCAGGAGTACATACAATCCATCGCGTCCAAATAGTGTTCGGCTAAACATCGACAAGAGGTGTGCCTCCATTTCGTCCAGCAAACACAGTACTACCTCTGTTTTTCTTTTGTTGTCGTTCAGACAAGCCAGCTAGTTCATTTTTGAACTAGGGAACCTGTTATAACGACTTCAAATAAAAATCGGAGGGAGTACAAAACTATCGCTGAAATTCACCAAACTAATGTTGTTTCAGGCTTGTGATGCTGAAAGGCAGCTCTGGGTTTTACTGCTATGCCATCTTTGAGCACGCCAGCGACTGGCCTGCTCTCAACATTACAGAGGCTCGGATCGCCTTCAAGCTCAACACGGCCAAGTGAGTATACTTGCATCTACCGCAAGATTCTGTTGACCAGTGACTGACCAAACTGATCATTGGCCTACCATTATCAAACGTGTGTTAGGTTCAATTACATGGCCATATCGGACGACATACAGAGGTACATGCCCAGCGCGGCAGACAGAGATGCGCCTCATGGTCAGCCACTTGCCTACAAGGAAGCTGTTCTGCTCGTTAATCCCAAGGAGCCACAGTTCAAAGGAGAGGTAAATCAGTTAAATGACTGGAAGCATTCTTCCTTTCCTCCGACTTTGAGTTCAGAAACAAGCGTAGACTGAAAACAAAGCAATGAAACTGCAACTCTCTGAATTTTTGTTCAGGTGGATGACAAGTACGAGTACTCGCTGGATAACAAGGACAACGTTGTTCATGGGTGGATCAGCAGCACCCACCCCAACCCCATGGGCTTCTGGGTCATCACACCTAGCAACGAGTTCAAGAACGGTGGTCCTCTCAAGCGTGAGCTCACTTCTCACGTCGGCCCAACCTCCCTCGTTGTAAGTTTTTTTTTCATCACCCTCCAAACCAATTCCAAATCACAACTAAGTTGAGCATACTAATATTTTGAATTGAAATTATGTGTGTTTTGTATCAGATGTTTCTTGGGACGCATTACATTGGAAACGAAATAGTCCTCAACCTGGGCGACGGCGAGTACTGGAAGAAGGTGTTGGGCCCGGTG
>RWGY01000146.1:26151-130929 GCA_007726485.1 Eragrostis curvula
AGGGTGCGTCGGAGCGGTGAGCGCGCGCGGCGGCGCCTCACCGGAAACTTCACCGGCGGCGGCTACAGAGCTCGGATGACGAAACGGTGAGCACCTACGGCTTCTACGCGCGGAGGCGGAGCGAGGACTGCTTGGTGGTGACGTCGCGGGGCACCGGAGGGACGGCGAGAGCTCGCCGGAGATGGCGGCGCGCGGCGGTGTGCGGGCGAAGCAGTGCGCGCGCGTGAAGTTGCGCGCGTTCGTGTGGCCGCAGGCGTGCGCGCGCGCGGGGAAGCTAGCGCGCTCCTCAGCTGAGCCGAGCGCGGCCGGACGGCGAGCCGGCGCTGGGGATGCGCGGCGAAGAGCGGCGGAGCTCGAAGCTAAACTCGAATCCGTGCGCGGGGAAGGAGAATAAGTGGCGCGGGAGAGAGAGGGGAGCGTAGGGAAGCTCACGGTGGGCCTGGCGAGACGAAAGGCTGTCGGAGACTTGATGTTGAAGCGCTCGCGGTGGACGGAACCCTAGCCCGCCGTGCTTGCCATGCTTCGCGCCTCAGCTGCGACCACAGGAGGCACAACGGAATTAGCTAGAGCTTGACGGAGCTAAAGGAGGAAGAAGGAGGGGCAAAGGCCCACTGGTTGCTCGCCAGGAGGTCGCCGAAGGGGGTCGCCGGACTTGAGGTTGACGACGGGGAAAAGTTGGGATTGAGGCGCTCGGGAGGCAATGGAGGGTGTTTGAGCTCGGGAAGAGGAGGAGGGACGCAGCGCGGAGCTCTGCGGCTTTTAAAGACGGCCGCGGAGCGAGCCGTTGGACGCCGGCTCGAGACGGCGGTCGTCGGCTCGGTCGTCGTCGCCAAATTGCGACGCGACGGCTGCCAGAGGGAGGACGGCGCCCACGTGCGTGGTGACGAGCGCGCGGGACGGCCACAGCGCGAGGGACGCGACAGCTGCGGAGCTGGCTGACGTCGACGAGCAGAGGTTCGCCGGCTTTAAGTCGACGGTCAGACTGAGAGGTTAGGCGCGTCGCAGTGGAGCTGGCGGACGGGACGGCATGGGCGCGCCTGGCGCGGTGGCAGGAGGTGGGAGACGACGCTGACAGGTGGGGCCCACCTGTCAGCGACTCAGCGCGACGGAGCGGGCTGTCGTGGCTGCTGGGCTGGCGGGAGGAGAGGAGCTGGGCCGCGGGCTGCGCGAGGGGGAGGGAGGAAGGAAAAAGGGAATGGGCCGCGGGGGAAAGAAAGGAAAAAGGGACGGCCCAGGAGGGAAGGAAAGATTCAAACATTTCCCAGAATTTTTCTAAGATTCAAATTTGAATGAGATTCAAATTTGAAAAAGGAGTAAAACCAAATGAACACATAAATAAATTCAAAAAATTCCAAATATGCACATGGTGGTGTTTGATGCACATTTAAAATTCGAAATTTTGAATTTGGCATGGAATTTACTTCTACTTTGATTGAATTTTGTTCAAATTTGAAAAAGTTCAAATTTTTAGTGGTTTTTCATCATGGGCAAAACATAGGGTGTTACACATATACATTATGTATGTATATATAAATATTATATACAAGTGTGTACATTTATATACATATGAATATGTTATATATGTGTGTATATATATACATATACATGACATATAGTTAGTTTCCAAAAAACCACAGCTGTTTCACCAAACGACTTTTAACTTTCTCACAGCTTAAATCCCACAGCAGATTTTTTCACAACTCACAGCCCACAGCAGCTTTTTTAACAACCACAGCCCAACCAAACACACCCTTAACCAGCCCAATTTAGGCCCAGTCATCCGTGGAGCCGAGAGAACTAGCCCCGCGTCCCTGACCGACCTGCTGTTGCCTGTTGCTGCATGAATACACAGTTAACTGTCCTTATCGATCAAAAAAGAGGGTTAACTGTCCCTATCTCGCGACCTGCGTGCGCTTATCATATCAGGGCTAATGTACAAATGAAACATACGATGCACGTGATATTAAGGCCGGACTGGACATACCACATGCACACAATTAAGGAGTTGATTTGGTTCTCGGTCAGACTGCTTATTATATATAGATAGGTTCGGTGAACCATATGCATTGCATGCGCATCCCCTGGTTTCAACTCTCAGTTTCTTTGTCCCAGACGATTAAGCAAGCTGTCACTACGGAATAAATACAGTGCACGAGTTACACAAGTTAATTAACAACGCTCACTCGTACTAGCTTGGACATACGAGCTTATCTTTGGAGAGCACTACTATAGAGTACACCAATTTGATAGATTTTTGTACGACCAAGAAATCCAATGGTTAAAATTACTTGGGCGGTGGTTCACATATCAATCAAATGGTTTAAATACTTGGTCGGACAAAAGTCGGACAAATGAGTCTACTCTGAAACATTTTCCATCTTTGGAGGACAACTACGACGCAAGAATAGAGAGAAGAAATGCATAATTAAGGGCGAAAAATATCATTGGGTCGCTGGCTAGCTTTGCATGTTGGTACTTGGTACGATAAAAATACACATGCATGCAGAAGGATATCTTGACGAATATGCATGATGGGGAAATCGACTAGGCACCGGGCACGTTGAGACCTGGAGCATGCATAAATGGAATCGATGATACGCAACGCAGCTGTGTGTTGAGTGACGCATGGTCAATATTTCTTGTTTGAAACTGGGATAGGATCGACATGCACGAACAGCGTCGTTTTCATGTCCAGGCTTTGCGTGCATGATTGGCTCGTTTTAGCTAGGTTTGTGTAATCTTTATGTAGTGGTTGGTATGGTGCAAATGACTGGGCCGGCCGACCCCGGAGAAATCAGTGATTGGATGCATGATTAATTATTAACTAACTTAATCCACATTTCAACTCAAGCTAACGTGGCATTATCTTGTGCAAGAGGATCAGATCGAGCCGACTTGGACTGACCAATTCCTGCCAAGGTAGCCATATAGCTGAACCTAATATGAATACTTTTTTTTTTAAAAAAATAACACTTGTGTTATTGTTCATCGACAGCAATTTGTGTGTACGTGTTTGTTAGCGACAGCATAGTATTGTAGCAATAAACTAATACTCAGTAGGTGTGATTCTCGTAATAGTTTCCGCGCGCAATTAGATTGCGCAAAGCTTATCTACGCTGTCTAACGGAAACTGAAACGATTGACTAAGTGATCATTGTTTAATTTGTCATAATAATCTTGACCTGTGATTTTATTAGCCGTACTTAATGTACGGTGCTGAATGATGAACGGATGATACAGCATAGTAGGAGTATGTTGCAGCCGCAAGACACAATAATTGGGTGACAAATGTAGGGCTTAGATTAATACAATCTAATTTAATCTGTGGTTGTGGTTGCATTTCATAGTTAAATTATGCGTGTGAACTGAACTCCTCTCATTTGTTTTATTGAGAGTTATTAGCACAGCACATTTTCACAAAAAGGGACACCAGAAACGTGTTTAGTCACACTGACCCTCTAAGCGCAAGAGTTGGACAAACTCTGTAACTGAGTTTTTTTTTTCAACTTGTAACGTATACGTTCTGTAACTGATGAACCGATGGGAAAGCTAGAGTACCTGCCACCAGTAACAAGGGTTTGGATTAGTCGTGGCAAAGATGCCCCTTGTGGCACGTCGTGTGGATACCGTTTGTTTGTCAATTCAAGTTCGAATCCACATTTCGATTCCTTCAATAATTTTTGTTTCACATTTCGAATGTGACACTGGTTCAAAGAACGTTTAGTAACATGAGAACTCGCATCATCCAAAGTTTCCTATGGCAGTACACGAGCACAGATTTCCTCTGGCCGTGCCGTGCATGAATCAAAGCGCAGCAGAGCATGTGCCAAGAAGGACGCATCCGTACCGTCACGATCAGCGGACAGATTAGCACGGAGTGAATGCCAGGCACAACCGATCTCGATCACGAATTCCGGCCGGAATCTCAATCATGGAGCATGCTGCCGTACGAGATGGAATGGCGCACCTGTCGTCGTGAGCCGTGGGCCCAGCCTCTGACAGCCGTGCCTCGTTTTAATGGTGACAAGTGCTTTGTCAGCTTGGAGCTTGTCCATCCCTTCATCAGACCATGTGGAGCTGGATGATTCCAAGCTATTAGCTTCCATCGTCATCGTCTCCTTCCTTTGCTTCCCCCACCTCTCGCTGTTTTATACAGCATCTTCTCGTCTCCCTCCGGAAAAACACATGCTCTGCTGCTGCATGTCACCACCCCGGATGAGTATATAGCTAGAGCCAAGCAGGTCGTAGCTATAATTCTCCATCGCAATCACAGAAGACGAGAGGTCCCCCCCAAGTTGAGCTGCCTCCTGTTCGGCTAGCTCTTCCTGACACCAACAGCCGTTTCCTCAGATCTTTTTCCATCTCTTCCAGCAGAGGAGAGGAGAGATTGCACCTGCTCTGTCTGCATTTCTTCTTGATCTGGCCCAAGTCCGAGCAGTCTGTAAGTTCTGCTCTGCTCTTCCTTGTTTCTTTCCCCGGTTCTGTTTGGTTTTTGTTTCTTCTTCAGCTAAATTGATTGATGTTTCCTGTGCTGCAAAGCTAGATTTTGGATTGCTCTGAATGTCTCCGTTAGTGCTACTTCTGCTTTTTTGCTAGGCCCGTTTTTCATGTTACTAGTGATTCCCATCAATCTTATGCATACCCATGAGCTTCTGCAACCTCCATATATTGTTCCTGCTGGTACCTGATTTTCTACCCGCCCTGAAAGATTGTTGTCTCAATTGGTGGAATATGCCCTACTCTGCTATTAGAGACTGTTGGCCTTTCTGAATATTCAATGGCTTATTGCCTTATTTAGTTCAAGGCCCCCATGTGGTCGCTTGATAAATATTCTGTCCACTCCGGATCCCAAGGATGATCTTAAGTCAGGGGGAAAAAAAATATAACTATTCTGTGATTTCACAAGGTCCGGTGTACCTGACGACCCCATTGATTGAGTCGTTCACCAATTTTCTGGCTTGCCTGGGTGGGTGTGAAATATAGACTGAATGCATGTTTGTTCATTGGTCCTAAATTTGCATAAGGGCATTTTGTGCAACACACTACATGACCAAAGATGAACTAGTTGCAGCCTTGCAGCCTTGAAATTTATCCTGAAACACAGTGCCAGCAAGTCATTGTTTCCATCATGATCTGTAGCCATCTGATTAAACTTTTCCACAGTGGACAGTGAAACCAATTGACTGCGCGTGGAAGCTTCTGATATTCCAGAGGGGGATTAGGCAGGGAATGAGTACAACCAAGGTGAAGAGACGTGTGGGGAAGTATGAGCTTGGCCGAACCATAGGCGAGGGAACATTCGCAAAGGTCAGGTTTGCGCGGGACACTGAGACTGGCGACCCTGTGGCCATCAAGATCCTGGATAAGGAGAAGGTTCTCAAGCACAAGATGGTTGAACAGGTCACTTTCAAATACGCTTGTGAATTATTGTGCCATTTCTAATGTTTGGTGATATTTCACATCTGGCTAGTACCTTGTAGACCCATCCTTTCAATTATGTCCACTCTAAGATCTTTCTTCAGATTCAGTAAGATCTTGGTGGAAGTAAATTTGTAGCTGATGAATAACTGCATTGTTTAAATGCAGATTAAGCGAGAAATTTCGACAATGAAGTTGATTAAGCATCCCAATGTTGTTCGCATACATGAGGTAATCTTGTTGATACTGTAGTTGATCTTTGGGGGCTGTGTTTTTCTTTTTGAGGAAAACTATGAGGGAGGAGGAGGGGGGGGTTTACCCACCTGATCTTACGAAGCTGTTTATCAGAAAGTAGCCGGGATGCCTATTTTATTCCATTTGTGGCAATTCCCATTTCCCCATCTTTGACCAATCATTTTTGTTCGTTAATCTTCAGGTGATGGGAAGTAAAACAAAGATCTACATTGTGTTAGAGTATGTTACCGGTGGCGAGCTCTTTGACACAATTGTAAGAGATATGCTACATTGTCCATTTAAATTATTTGTCGTTTCTGCTAAATCCACCACCTTACTTTTTCACTGTTTCATTGACGCTTAATTTTCTGTAATTTTCATCATAAAGGTTAACCATGGCCGAATGAGGGAAGATGAGGCAAGGAGATACTTCCAACAGCTAATCAATGCAGTTGATTATTGCCATAGTAGGGGCGTGTACCACAGGGATTTAAAAGTATGCTAATTTTCTTCCAGTGCTTTTTTTATTTCATTAAGAGATTTATTTCAGATTCTAAACAGCAAAACACTTGCAGCCAGAAAATTTACTGCTTGATTCATACGGAAATTTGAAGGTCTCTGACTTTGGGCTGAGCGCGCTATCTCAGCAAATCAAGGTAATCACCTGTTGCTTACATCCCTTCAAGTTAGTAATGAGTTCTTGGGTGCCGAAAGGTTACAAGTCCACATTTTGTGCACCAACAGAAAAATGATATCCTCATTTGATGTTTTTTTTTTTAAACACAGCCATCAAGGTATTATTTTGGTACGTTCCTCATCTCTTTTTATCTTGTTCAGGATGATGGCTTGTTGCACACAACTTGTGGGACTCCAAACTATGTTGCACCAGAGGTAATGCCAGAAAGCTGTATAAAACCGAACCAGAAATGTTTTTTTCGCAGTTAACATTCCGTTTGGTAAACTATGACTTACAAATATTTCATACACCTTCTCTATAGGTCCTTGAAGATCAAGGCTATGATGGTGCCATGGCTGATCTTTGGTCATGTGGAGTTATCCTGTTTGTTCTGCTAGCAGGGTATTTGCCTTTTGAGGACTCTAATCTTATGACGTTGTATAAGAAAGTGAGAATTTCGCGGATGTTAAATAACTGCTGTTGTCTTGCTTATTCATGCTTGTTTGACTTTACCTGCTATTTCTTGCAGATATCGAATGCAGAATTTACATTCCCTCCTTGGACGTCGTTTCCTGCCAAGAGGTTGTTAACAAGAATCCTTGATCCAAACCCGATGACGGTATGCCAGAACACAGGAGCTGCTTAAAAAAGAAACATATCAGAACAAAAATTCTTAACAAAATTTAACAGAACAGGTCCATCCCACCATCCATGCATCCCTCAGTAATCTAGCATCTGTACATTTGGTTCGAACACCCATTTAGAAAGAATTCTTCTGTTCCTACTATTCAAATAGCCACCAATAAGTTTTAATCAAGGTAGAACCTTGTTATGAAATTGCACATAAAGGTATTATCATTGAAACTTTCTGACTGATTTATTATTTTTTGAGAAAAGTTGTGCATGAATTATAGTTTCAAGCAGTCAAATTTTTCCCCATAATAGTATGCTCATGTTTTGATGAACTATGGCAGAGAATAACAATCCCAGAAATACTAGAGGATGAGTGGTTCAAAAAGGGCTACAAGCGCCCGGAGTTTGACGAAAAGTATGACACAACGTTGGATGATGTGGATGCTGTCTTCAATGATTCAGAAGTGAGTTACGTGCTGTACGTTAAGTAATTTATTATGTGGAATGTCTCATAGATCTTACTTACCAACTAGCTTTATACTGTTGTTATATGACCTTACCAGGAACATCACGTGACAGAAAAGAAAGAAGAAGAACCAGTAACTCTGAATGCATTTGAACTAATTTCAATGTCAGAAGGCTTAAATCTTGGAAACTTATTCGACTCAGAGCAGGTACAGGATTCCTCTTTAGTAATATAGAACATTAAAATAGCATTATATGGTTATTTAAATGATCATGATTTTCAAGATATTGCCTCATTCCTGAAATTTGCAGGAATACAAAAGAGAAACAAGGTTCACATCAAAATGTCCACCCAAAGAAATTGTCCGCAAGATTGAGGAAGCTGCAAAGCCTCTAGGATTTGATGTTCAGAAGAAAAATTACAAGGTTACTTCCCAACACTCTATAAAAACTGGTTGTTTGAATATATTCTGTAAGATGAAATATATCCTTTCCACGCTGAAATTATCTTCTATTATGTGACCAGTTGAGGCTCGCAAAGGTAAAAGCAGGTAGAAAGGGAAACCTCAGTGTAGCTACCGAGGTAACACGGGGAACAAAAAATTTCCTAGACTGCAATCAGCTTTATGTAAACTTCTTGCACCTAACATTTTTTATGCATCTTCATTCAGATATTGCAAGTAGCACCCTCTCTTCATATGGTAGAAGTCCGAAAAGCAAAGGGTGACACTCTGGAATTTCATAAGGTAATTACCAGTCTCTACCATACACGCAGAGATCATGCCATAAAAAGAAATGCATGTTTTCACGGATTATAAATTGCATTGAGAAGCTGTCATTTGTTGGAGAAGTGGTGAAATTCCATATCCTTCTCTAATCACCAGTAGTTTATTGAAATTTAAAATTTAGTATTGTTATGTCAGTACTTTTTCTTGTACAATTGTAAGCTGTACAAATATATGGTTAAATGTGTAAGCTGTAATTTTCTGCAGTTCTACAAGAACCTTTCCAAGACCTTAAAAGATGTTGTCTGGAAATCCGACGATACGAAAATTCAACCTGCTTCTTAGAAGAACTTGGGGAAGGAAGGATGGCAACTATTTGTGCTTGCCATTCTTCCAAGTAGAATCCATTTTCATAGTCTGGATCTGCTTGTCTATTCATTTCATTCTGTATGTAATGGTTGGTGGCCTGGCAAAGCGTGTTGGCCTTCCACCATTGTTGTAAATGCCAATTTGAGAGACTGGATTGCTTGCTGTAGTTGAGATGAAGCTCATTCAGTAGAGGTTTTATGAGTATTCGAGTTTTGTAAATCCATGTGGCTGGCTGCCTATGAGTCATGTTGAAACACTATGATCAGAATCTGGGAAATGTACCCAAGTATATTCTTGCTGTTACATGTCTCGTGATGTCAGCTATGTTCAGAGGATTGTACAGCAGTTGCCGCCCCCGTGAGAGTGTGATTCACCACCCTCGTCTTCCATCATCTGGTTTCTTCGTCTGCACATTGGTAAAAGAGGAAAAAAAATGTTAAATCTCTCTGCTCTGTTTCAGTTCAAGTTTGATGCAAGGTCCAGTGCACTGCTACTGCAAAGTGCAAACTACTCGTGCCATGGACTTTCCAAGGTTGTACAATGCCGTGTATGTGCAAACATAGGCGGCCGACTTGCAAGATCCGAAATGCAAGAAGCCAGTGGCAGAAACCGAGGAAGCCAAATCGAATAGGAGTATAATCGATTAATTACATACAGGCAACCTATCAATATCTATACAGGGATTTCATCCGATCAAAGGATTCGATTGAGAAGAATGCACGTAATCAGTGCAAGAAAGAAGAAACGGTAATGGCAATCAGTGCCAAGAATTTCAGAAAGATGACTACTCACTTGGCGATCATGACCTTGGCGAACTCGTTGTAGTTGATCTGGCCGTCGCCGTCGACGTCGGCCTCGCGCAGCATCTCGGCGAGCTCCTCGTCGGAGAGGCGCTCGCCGAGGTTCTGGAGGACGTGGCGCAGCTCGTCGCGGGAGATGAATCCGTTCTGGTCCTGGTCGAAGACGCGGAACGCCTCGCGGAGCTCGTCGTCGGCGCCGGCGTCGCGCATCTTGCGGGCGAGGAGGGTGAGGAACTCGTGGAAGTCGATGGCGCCGCTGCCGTCGGCGTCCACCTCGTCCACCATGTCCTGCAGCTCCGCCTCCGTCGGGCTCTGACCCAGCGACCGCATCACCGTGCCCAGCTCCTTGCTCGTGATCGTCCCTGTGAATGCAATTGCATCAGAAATTGGAAAGAATTGATGCGAGATGCATGGCAGGCAGATGGGTGCGCGCACCGTCGCCATCTTTGTCGAAGAGGCTGAAGGCCTCCCGGAACTCTTCGATCTGCTCCTTTGACAGGATCTGCTCCACCTCGTCCATTTTCCTCCTCCCGATTCAATCGATTGCTCTCTTGATTCCGTAGCAGGTATCCTAAGATTCTGGATCGACTGATCGATCACAAATTCACAGCCATGCGATCATAAATGGAGACGAAACGGTCGGGCCGGCAGGGAAACTGAATCGCGGAACGGCGAAACTGAATTCCCGTTCCAACTTGGTACTCTGTTATCCTTCAAAATGGAAAATTTTGGTACTCTGTTCTTGTTGCTCGTCTCGTCTCGTGTGGCCTAAAATAAGGGGTCTTGGGCATGTTATATAGTCGCTCCCGTACGTAGCTGCATGTACGACGTCGTATCGCGTTCCTTTTGGTACTTGGCATCAATCAGCAGAGAAGCTTAACTGCTGCCCTGATTTGCTCGTCGTCCACTTGATTTTTTCATCCAGTCAAAAAGTGACTTTACTTTCCGCCCTTCACCAAATAATACAGGATCCAAATTGTTCCAATACTCTGCATGTCCTCTTCCAAAGAAATTAGTGAGAATATGAGCCGGCCATATATTCCGTTTTCTCCAAAGTTGGCATATATGCCGCAGGCCAGCAGCATAATGGGCAGGGCGGCTGCCGAAATTTCTGAAACGAACAAAGCTGACATCACCCAACTGTCCATCCGTGCATTGATGCTGCGACAAATGAGTGAAGTTCTGGATTCTTGGTTTCCGGCACTGCTGTTGACACCAAAGCACTCTTGATTATTCGCGTTCTCTGTAACCACACGGGATTCTTCGCGTTCTCTTGACAACAGCGTAATGGGCCAGCGGCAATCGGTTCAGTGGTTCAGTCAAGAGGCCTGAATGGACGGCTTGAAGCAGAGCAGAGGAGGCCAGCCAATGCAAGAAAAGCTGAAGCATCGCCGGGCACTGCGATGCGTCCTTCCTCAACGCCTACAACTGCAAGGCCCGCCCGTGCCTTTGGACGGCTACGGTCACCGTCCAAGGAAGCGGAGTTCAGGGGAAAGGGGTGCCCCTGCGCCATTTCGTCGAGCAGCCTGAGCGCGCCGCCTCCGAGTTCTGCGGCGCCGCGTGGCCGACGGGAATTGCCGTCAAGCAAACCCAATGCGCGCGCACGGGAATGGACGCCGAACTCCAGGCCCCGGTATTCGTCGTCGGAGAGGAAGGAGCTGCAGCCGGATTCACTTGATTCTTGCGGCCTTCCCGGCGATCAGAGCATTGGGTTGACGGTGCCGCGGCGGATGGCAGGCTGCGCGCCTGCGTTCGGTGGAAGGAAGGATGCGCTGGTAGGGAAATCGTGATAGGTTATGCAGGCGCTTGGCGGCGGTCGCCGTCGACGCGACAGCGGGGAGCCTCGCCGTCGCCGTCCATGTCTCCGGCATGGCGATTTTTCACAGACCGGCTGGTTTGGATCGCGATTAATAGTCGCGATCCAAAATTTTATACATACACTCCTGATTCGTCGCGATCCAAAATAGAGGGTTTTGTGCAAAATATTGGATCGCGATTATTAACCGCGATCCAGAATATTTTGCAAACAGGCCCTCTTCCTCCTCCGCCGATCTCTCTCCTGGTTCCCCTGTCCTCTCTCCTCCACCAACGGCCGGCAGCGCACTCCATACAGAGCAAGCGTGAGGTTCAAAGGCTCGTTGACTCGGTGCGGCATGGGCTGGCTCTCCTTCGGCGGCGTGCGGAACGGCATGGGTGCCGCTCAGAATATGCTTCTCGCCGTTGGCGATGGTACGAGCTTGTGCGAACTAGCGTGGTAGTATCATTCTTGTGCCAGTGACATGATCATAGAGTACATGAATTTGCAAGTCCATCATGTACTGTCCCGAGAAATAATGCCGAATGATTCTGGAGAAATACTGGAATTCGTGGCCTTTGTTTTTCACTGGGTCCATTTTAAATTTTTGACATTAAAGTGAATTCTTTTGAAGACCATGTCACTCATATATCCTGTCAGCTACGGTCCGAAATCTGAAACCTTGTTGCAAAGCTTGGAGGTCATGTACTCTATGATCCTGTCAGCTACGGTCTGAAATCTGAAACCTTGTTGCAAAGCTTGGAGGTCATGTGTTCATATATTCTCTCAGCTACGGTGTGAAATTTGAAACCTTGTTGCAAAGCTTGGATGCAAACAAGCTTGGAGGCCATGTGTACTTTTTGTTGTGCCCACCATATTCTAATGCTCGAGAATAGTCGATCATGGCGACCTAGCCTGACTACGCACTGTCCATATTATGCCTCTGTTAAGAGTACTTGTAGAGTCAGCTGTTCTAACATCAACAAAACAACAGAGTATCTTGTTGATTTTTTTTTTCTTGTGAGTATGACTATGGCAGAGCATCCTGTACCCAACATCTTACGATGCACTGACAGAGGAGGGAGTAGCAATGGAAGCTCCCGCTCCCCTGAGCTGACTCCGCGGAGGTGTTAGACCAAGCTTCATCGCCTTTGCACACCTCGGCATGAAGAGAAACTGCAGCAAGCTTTTTCGGGAACGATTTGACGGAGCTGTGGCTAATCTCTCCTGTCCTTTTTTTTTTTCCTTCACAATTCAATTTTCAGCTTACAGATGATGGGTCGAGATTCAACTGAATTCTCAGGAAGAAACAATTGGCATTTCAATCGGCAAGAGAACAAAATACTACTGGCTTCAAAAAGACAAACACAACTATCATCCAGGATGCCAGCCAACACGCCCACCAAAAAAAAAAAGTGCCATATGCTAAATACTCTAGATTTTCTATGAAGCTAAGAATTTTAGTCGAACCAAATTCTGATCATCCATCAACTGAGGATCATACTAACCAACATAGTATATGACTACAAAACTGAGACTCAATAGGTACAGCTAGCTCTAAGTACCGAGGCGGTGCTACCAAAGACATCTACGGATAATCTGATTGCATGGTTGTATCGTTGCTGTTAGGCTCAGCACCTGGAATTGTGGTATCAATGTTGCTAGGCATCAGCACATTGAAGCCATCAGCTGCAGTTGATATAATCATCGAAGGTATCTGTGGGTGCCAGTGCAGTTCTTTCAAATCTTTCTGTCCCTGTTCATACAAAACAAGTGATGTCAAGTATTTGACTCTTTACAAGTGACAACTCTGTAGGGAAAAACGAATCAGCAAAAAAAGACAACAACGCCAAACAAACATCCATTTTAATGGGACCACAAATTGGTTAATTTCTAACAGCATCATAAGATTATTGGAAAGACTAGAACTGTTTCAAGATATGTATAGTACTACCTGATGAACAAAGAGAAGTTGAGGGGGTAAATCGTCAGGTGCATTTGCCTGCTCTTTCATTTTCGCTCTGAATTCAGCCTCCTCTTCTGCGTCTCTTTCCAATGCAAAATCCCAAATTCTGAAGGTAGACAATCCAGGAGAGGCATCAGCGAATAGCAGGCAAAATATTTCCAGCAATTTGATGCATCTAAAACATAAACTAGATTTAATTAAGGAGAGGAGAATTACGTGAGTTGATGATCTTCAGATGTTACAGCCAATGTTGATGCTTCATGTGGACTCCACTCGATAGATGTAATTGCTTTCTTGTGGTACTCAAAATGTCCTACCAAGGGGTCCTCATTTTCCTACAAGTACAATATAGAGCATAAGCGAAGAAGGTTCAACAAAATGTCATTCATAACCAACTACTAAAAGATACAATAAAAATTATAAATTGGTGGAAACTTCAATATATGTTAGGACAAAAAGAGTAATATTATACAGGTAGTAGGCAGCTGAAATAAAAGAGAGTGCACGATGCATAACCAGCAGCATTAAAACAATATCTAACATAGCATCCAATAACTAGAAAATACAGTAGCAAAATCTAATTACCTACTTTCATCTGTGAAAAGATTTACTCATTACATAGAGGCAAAAGAGAAAACTATTAAAAAAACCGAAAGTATAACTACCATTAAGTTTAATTAGGTTACATATGGAATCCACATGAACAGAAAATTGTGTTATGCAAAGATTGGTACCTTGAGGAATTGAAGATTATGAATGGAGAAACTGCCATCATCACATCCTGAAGCTATCATGAAGCTAGCTAGCCTGAGAGTTTAAGTAAATCATGCATCTCATTATCCTCTGCACTAGAAGATATCATGTTCGTAAACGACAGAAGAATTTTCCAATGAGCATACCGATTCCATGAAATAACATTCACGTCAGAATTATGAGCCTTAAACTGAATAACTGGTATCTTCCCTACCCGTATATCCCATATAGCTATCGTCTTATCCACTGAACAAGAGGCAAATACATCGGGTTCTGTTGGACTCCACTGCAATATATAATTACAACAGTTGAGACAATGGCAATTGAAAAAAAGCAGGTTAAGATACATGAAACATCATTCAGTGACATACCTGCAAATCCTCGACACTTTTAGAGTGTCCAACAAATGGATTTGCATCTACATTCCAGTTACTCGAAGTTGGCTCCCACAGGTGAATGCCACTATTGCAGTCGCCTGTGCAGATAGAATTAAATTAATCAATGCAAGTTTGCTAATATTCGAAATTAAATGAAGGGATGATTTGCAAAGAGGTATAGAGAAAATTATAGGAGGCAGAAATATTTTGAACACTGTAACAGATGAAAAACATCATGAAACTGATAAGATCATACACACACCAGAAACAAGTCTTCCAGGAACAAGTGGACTCCAATCGATTGCATAACCCTCATCTTTATGGCCACTAAAAACTTTCAGAGGTAAGTGCTTGTGGATTATGTCTTCTTCATTGTGTGGACGTGTCCCTGAATCTGCTAATGAATTAAGAAAGGGGCTCATGTCCCACACCTGCATATTTCAGAACAGTTATGCAAGAAAGGTTTTTTGAAGGAATAAATCTAGTGTTCTGTTGCTAGGTAAACATGAAAGGAGATTTAAATACAGTTTGAGTGAGCAAACATCAGTGTACAAAAATTAGCTGTGACGGAAGAACTGAATTACCTGAACATGACCAGTATCTCCCCATGTGGCACATATATGCGGTTTCTGAGTCATTGAACGTATCCTGTTTACACCCCCCGCGTGAGCCACCTTTTTTAGCTGGTACATTCATATATAGCAACATAATACATCAGAAGCTATGTATGGATGCATAGTGAAATAATTACTTTTATTTATGGCAATGCCTAGATTTATGGGAAAAGAAAAATACATGTACGATGGGCTTTGTATCTTTATTAATTTCTTCAGCTTCATCATCACTGCTGCTGTCACTATCCTCATCACTGTCACCATCAACTGCCGAAGCTGGTACAGGTTCTCGCTTCTTCCCATTTATGTTGGAAAGCTTGAAAATGCCAATATAATTCCATGGAGCCTGTTCAGCCTGAAGAAATAAAAGTTCTAGCTTTATAAATCACTAAATAATAAGAGAAACAAAAGTTTGATTATTTGGGTTCAGGAGTGGAGAAAATACTGTTGAAACGATACGAAACAGAGCAGGTAACATGAATCATTCCTTCTTATCATAGCAAAGCAAGTCATGTTTTGGAAGTACACTACACCATCAGCTGAACCAAATAGAAGTCGGTGTCTAGGTTTCAATGGAGGAAAAAGGGAAACATAACCTGAGTTCCAGCAACGCCATACAATGTGTGTGGAAACTCTGATCGGACAAGTCCCAGCTGATCACGCACAATGTCAAAACTGCAATTACAGATAAAATTTCATTGAGAACATACGGTATTTTGGCCTCAAATCAGAACAAACAAACAACACCCAACGTGGACAAACACTACCTCAAGCAAGGCCAGCCAATGCTAAATCCTCTGAGATAATTGTAAGCCTCAGGGTCAAATTGCAGCTCCTCCCCTTCTTCCAGAGCATCTACACCCGGTTGCCATACCTGAAAAGAGTTACTAAGTGAGCATAATTGTGCCACAAACACAATGAAGTCTTACAACATAACAAGCTTAAAGAATAAAATAGTTTGAAGAAAAAAGTGATTCATTTATGAGTCACTTGATGTTAATCAATTAAACACCAGTATTTGGATATATGGGGGATAAAAAACAGGGGGTTTGGTTATTTGTCCCTCACCTTAGCCGGGCCAGACGCAACAGCAGGATTAGATGACGACGAGGCTTCTTGTTTCTGCGGCCAGAAATACAGCAAAATTAGCATACTGAAGCAAAGAACAGAGTGAAGAAACCATCCAGGAATAGCATCAAGTACCTTGGTCTTCTTCCTCTTAGGGGGACCCATCCTTGGTTCGGTAAAGATAGAGCGCCCAGGGGTTTCGCGGATTAGGGCGTCGCCGAGGTGGGGCTCCGGCTGCGGTTGCGAGGAAAGGGCAGAAATAGGAGGGAGGGGCGGTGGCCGGAGTAGGGGACAAGGAATTGGCGGCGGCGGCGGCTGCCCATGATGCCCTGTTTCAGGCTTTCAGGCTTTCAGCACCAGTTTCAGCTCCGAAGATGGCCGGGCCGTTATTTTACAGTTTACACAGTTACAGCCCGTATAGTCCATTAAAATTAATCTATACAAAATGTTAGCCCATAATTCAGACTGGGCTCTAAGGGCCGGCTGCATGTCATTTATGTTCTTCTGAACTTTCTGAAAGAAAAAAAAAAAAAGAAAGGATCCTTTATAAGGAAATTCCATTAGGATTTGTAAAAAAAAATGGTTATGCTACTTGTTACATAAGAAAATTCAAATAAATATTTTTGAGGATTACACTCTTTGACATACAAAAATTGAAATGAATATTTATGCAAATTGTAGCCCATAATTCAGACTGGGCTCTAAGGGCCAGCTGCATGTCATTTATGTTCTTCTGAACTTTCTGAAAGAAAAAAAAAAAGAAAGGAACCTTTATAAGGAAATTCCATTAGGATTTGTAAAAAAAAATGGTTATGCTACTTGTGACATAAGAAAATTCAAATAAATATTTTTGAGGATTACACTCTTTGACATACAAAAATTGAAATGAATATTTATGCAAATTGTAGCCCATGATTCAGACTGGGCTCTAAGGGCCGACTGCATGTCATTTATGTTCTTCTGAACTTTCTCGAAGAAAAAAAAGGGGAACTTCATAAGGAAATTCCATTAGGATTTTTTTTTTAAAAAAAATTGGTTATGCTACTTGTGACAGAAGAAAAATCAAATAAATATTTTTAGAACTATATATACACTTTGACATACGAAAATTCAAATGAATATTTCACCCAAACGTCCCATTGTGATGTGGAGTGTGAAAAAGGAGAGCTTGGCCAACCAATTGGAAGGAAAATTTGTGAAGGATGGAATCAGAGAGTTGTAATTTTTTTTTCGACGAGAGAGTTGTAAATATGAACTTTTTTTTTCGACGAGAGAGTTGTAAATATGAACAGAAATCTTATTCTTCACCATGAAGAGTAGCAGGTAAATAAATAAGGGGCTGTCTACCTGTCACTCGGGCAATTTTCAGTCCCCTGGCACCCGGGTGTTCCAGTACAAGGAAACACCTGATTTTTTGCATTTTGAGAATCGGGTATTTCTTGCATCTTTGGCACCCGAATTTTGTGACCCTTAGATTTTGAATGGAGGGATAAGATCAAAGCTTGGTTTGAACAGCATTTCAGGCTATCAGATTGTCTGCTAGCCACTAGGCTTCATTGGCATCAAGCTTGAAAAAAAAACCCACAACTATTATAAACTCGTAACAGGATGTTCCTCACTGACAGTACAAGCAAAGCAATGACATAATAGGTCCTTGATCACATAAGTTTCAAATCTAAAAGAAGGTAACCATGGCAAAATAAAAAGGCTACAGAAGCTTGAATATACATAAGTGCATAGCATTCAGATAATAGGTTCATAAAACAACTTGTAATACCAAATTTGTCCTTTAGAGCAAGCACATCGCGTTGTCTGATCGACTGTTGTGTCAGGAAAAAATCTAGGTGGAGGAAAGAGAAACCGGAAGATTCCTTCGTTCGGCGCCGGCAGTCGCGACGGTAGATTTCTGATCTTTCCACCATTCATCGGGCCCACAGCACTCACATGCAGAGGAGGAGGTGGGACACATGTGAAATAAATAAGTATTTCTGTACAGACTTTGATGGTCGCATGCGTTGAGGCAATTGGTCTGGTGCTCTGCGTGAAGGACAACCTGTTCAGTCGATTCGACGGGAGGGTTGGCCTTGCTCTTACCACTTCTAACACCAAGCTGTAAGTAGGACCACATATAAAAGGTACTTGAAACCTTCTGGACACCCAAATAAAGCATGGGTACAAAATCTTTCTGGACCCACTGACGAAGCATGGGTACAACGTGTAGCATCCCGCCTCAAATCAATGAGGGGTTAGCTAACCAGGATCTTAATTGGGGGATACTTGGCGAAGCAAGTATGCATATACCACACTCACAAGCATAAATAACATAATTTCACATTAAGTTCAGATTTTTACATTAGTTCCATGATTAACATAAGACATCCCGTTCGAAGTTCGATTTATTTTACATAAAAGGGGTTCGAAATTCGATTACAAACACGAGCGGAAGCGAAACACACGACGATACATATATACAATGAAACCATGTCCGGCCCGTAGACACGATCTCACTCACCTTGCTCCTGGCGGGGAGAAGAGGGAACCCACTCAATGGACCAGTCCTTGGGCGGTTCACCCTCCCACACTATTTTACCACAGCAACCACAGAAGTTGCAATCAGGGATACCTGCAGTAAAATTTTAAACATCGAAACCCTGAGCAACTAATACTCAGCAAGTCTTACCCGTCAAATTGGCCATCTAAGACCGACTTCTAATATGCTGGGGGTTGACCAGGGGTGAAATTTAATTGCGAGAAAACGGCACTAATAATTGGTCCTTATTTTCATATTTTAGCCAAATTAAAAGGGTTCTTGCATAAATATAAATATTAGCAACCTAACTAAGCAATACATGGTTGCAATACAATTTAAATGAAGTACAACAACATATAATCATCATCATGTGCACTTCTTACTACGATGTGACACAGTGAACAAGTGGTACTCAATAACCGCGAGGGACGGCGATTCGAATCGATTTACACCTGCAGGCGAAACCCGAGATACACGACGTACGCTACTCGAAAGAGTCACGCACGGCAACTGTTTACAAGGTACCATAAAGTCGAGCCGCTTAACACCTCTCCCGAGTACACGTCTCCCCACGCGATAGCCATGCCTGGTCTAACCGTGGTTCACCCGGGCACCCTCCCTTCAAACACGGTCCCAAATTCCACTATAACCATCTTCATCACCAAAAGAGAGGTGGGTTCACGTCCAACAATATAGCATCGAGCTACTAAGTTTACTAGTTCCCATTCTCCTAGCATGCATCCGGTACTGTTCAAACTTGCTCAGCGGGGCCACAACGAACGGTCCTCAACCGACACAAACGGGGCTATGGCGAACAAGGCGAGCCTTGTCACCTCAACCTACACATGAACTTCCCCGTTCGGTCTCAAATTCATTACCATCATCATGTGAGAACATAAATTTAATCCGACCCCACTTACACCGAGCGGTCTCCATACCACTCGATATTCTACCGACGACACTACTTTATTAAGCATAGCAAACTAACGAGTGGTAGAACGTAAATTAACCAAACCCATAGGAATATCTGGAGATGCATGCAACTAGGTTTTCAATCAAGTCCTATACGTAATGCACATTTCACGACTCGAAATACACGTGAGAAAGTATAAAACTTTGTAAATATGGGAGTGCACCGGGGCTTGCCTTGGGGCTGGTGGTTAGCACACTCAAGCACGTTCAGGTCAGCGCCGGTCTCGCCACGATCTCCAAGTCCTCGAGTCCGGCGTCGGTTCCTAAATGAATGCAACAATATAAACACAATCAAAGATAGTTCATGGAACTTCCTTGACAAAAATGACATGGTGATGTTATGACGCAAATGCAACATGCTGGCAGGGCCATTCATCAGGTTTTTGCAGTTTGGTCCCAAGTGATTTCCACAATTACTTTGGATTTAAGAATTTCCTTACGCGCAAATAAGGGTTCCTCTTCTAAATTCTTTAAAAAGGGTTCTGGAAGATCTAAAATTACATTTGTATTTTTATTTAGCATCTTCATCCTAGGTACAGTAACATATCCAAAATTTGGTGCAAAAAGGTGCAGGAATAAAATCAATAAAAATATTTTTCTAGCAACTGCAAAATGCAATTACTCCTAAAATAAGATGAATTTCAAGATACCTCTTGGTGGGATGTTCAGCGAACCCACTAGGAGTGTGCATGCCAAAATTCAGAATTTTTGCACTTACAGATCTTTTTATAGAATTTATTTCCTGATTCTCTTCTTTGAATTTTATAAAATCAACTGAGAAGAATTAAGATGTTTATGTTGTACCACTGGATAGGTCTCATTTCAAGGATTCCATAACATTTGAGTTTGCATTTTTACGATTTTTCTACGAATTTCTATCGAATTTAGAAGTTTGGCCAAAATCTGAGAAAATCAGATAAAAAGAAAAAGGGGAAACTGTAGCAGTGCCAGTGGTGCGCGCGACGCCGGCGATGGCAACGAGCGTGTTCCAGCTAATCGACGGCGAGTCAAGGTGCACACCAAGCGCGACCCTGCTCAGGGCACCGAGGCGGCTCGGAATCACCTACACGGGCACGTGCGCGCACCCGGGAGCAGAGCTCGACGCGGGGACAGCGGCGGCGGCCATGGCGCGGCGGCGCTCCGGCGAAATGAGGCGGCGCGGCAGCGAGCTAGGGGAAGCACAGCACTCACCAGCTCACGGGGAAGCTTCCGGGCCAACACGTGTGCGAGGAGGAAGGCCGGAGGTGGGAGTTCGTCGGAGGGGCGGTGGTGTCCGGCGGGCGGCGGCGAGGGAGAAAGAAATTCCGGCGATGGTGCTGCAGGATAGCTATCAAGCTCGCGTCAGCAAGTGCTCCAGACCAAGAGGGGCTCGAGGACGCGAGGAATTGGACAGCGACTCACCAGTGAACGAGAATCGCACGTCGACGGTGAGCTAGGTCGAATCCCCGGCCATGGCGGAAATCCACTCGAACTCGCCCAGCACTTGGAGAAAGGCTTCGCGCGCGGCTGCAGCAACTACTGATGCTCCTTACGCGTGCTTTGGCACCCAGAGGCGAGCTCAAAAGACAGCGGCGAAGCGGCGAACCGTGCGAGCTCGACGGCGGCGATGGCGGCTCGGGGTAGGAGTGGAAAAGGAGGGCGACGACTTGACCGCGAGGAAGGGAAAGGATAAGGCGAGGACGAGGTTAGGCGAGATCGTACGGGAAGGACGGCGATCACAGTGGCCGGAATGGGCAGTGAGAGAGGAAGGTGTCGCCGGCGGTGACACATGGAGGCTACAGTGCCATTTGAGAATTTTTCGAATTTCAGTGATTTTCCTCGGTTTGAACTGATTTGATTCAAATTCGATCTTCCCGAGCTCCAAAAAATCACGAAAAACTCAGGTTTGGAAGATTTCAGTGAGAGGAACAACTTTGTCAATTGGCACTTCTGCAAAATCGGCTTGGATTTCAAATTAAAATTCATTCAAAGCTTAAGTTTGAAAAAAGGTTCATGCATTTAATTGGGCTTCAAGATTTTTGCAGAAAAAAAATCCCAAAAATCTCTAAAATTCTCTTTTAGCCCCTGGACGCTGAGGAATTTTTCATTTGGGTCCACTTGTATAGAAAATTTTAAAGTTGTAGTTCAAATGCTTGTTTGGATGAAATTTATCCAATTTGAAGTGATTTTGAATTCCTTTTCATTTTCTCTTTGATTTCTCTTGATCATTTTCACTGATTGAGATCAGTAGCTTGATTAGGGACTAAATTTGAGTGGGATGTTACAGCCCTCCCCCCTTAAGAAAATCTCGTCCCGAGATTTGCAAAAAGTGCGGAAAAGAGGGGGTAAAAAGTTTGCTTGTTTTACCTCGATTGCGAAGCGAAAAAATTTGGAAACCTGGAATTCAGGAATTCTTCTTGTTCCCATGTGGCTTCCTCGTCCGAGTGATTGCTCCACTGAACTTTATAAAAGGTGAGGGTCTTGTTGCGCGTAACGCGGTCTTTTTGATCAATCACCTTGACGGGATGCTCGGAATAGGTAAGATCATCCTGTAGCCCTTCGACATCTTCGAGCACCACGTCAATAGGGGGCTTTAAACATTTCTTGAGTTGAGATACATGGAAAATATTGTGAACCCCAGATAACTTGTCGGGTAGTTCCAATCGGTAAGCGACGGGTCCACATTTCTCAATAATCTTGAATGGGCCAATATAACGGGGAGCGAGTTTTCCCTTGACACCGAAACGCTGAACGCCCTTGGTGGGTGAGACATGAAGATACACGTGGTCACCTTGCCGAAATTCCAAAGGACGGCGCCTCTTATTGGCGTAACTAGCTTGACGGTACTTTGCGGCCTTTAAGTTTGCTTGAATGAGCCGCACTTTTTCTTCAGCCTCGGCAATTAAATCAGGCCCAAAATTTACCCTTTCTCCAGGTTCTGACCAGTTCAAAGGAGTCCGACACGATCGACCGTAAAGGGCTTCAAATGGAGACATTTTTATACTCTCCTGGTAGCTATTGTTGTATGCAAATTCTGCCAATGGTAAGTGATCATCCCAATTGCCACCTTCAGATAAAACACATGCCCTCAACATATCCTCCAGTATTTGATTTACCCTCTCAGTTTGTCCATCGGTTTGTGGGTGGTAAGCGGAGCTTCGGATTAGCTTGGTCTTCAATGATGCATGTAAGTGCTCCCAAAAACGAGCAACAAACTGAGGTCCTCTGTCGGATATAATTGTCTTCGGCACTCCATGCCAACACAATATACGCGAGATATATAACTGGGCATATACCTTGGCAGAGTAGTTTGTTTTAACCGGAATGAAATGTGCTGACTTGGTCAATCGGTCCACTATAACCCAAATGGAATCATGCTTGCGAGCAGTGAGGGGTAGTCCAACAATAAAATCCATGCTGATGTCTTCCCACTTCCAGGACGGAATACTCAATGGTTGCAGCTGACCGGCCTTTCTCAAATGATCAGCCTTGATCCTCTAACAAGTGTCACATTCAGCCACATAACGTGCCACTTCGCGCTTCATGCGCGTCCACCAAAATTTGGTTTTCAGACCTTGGTACATTTTGTTGCTACCAGGATGAATGGAGTATTTGGATAAGTGGGCTTCATCTAAAATTTTATTTCGCAGCTCCATGTCTCTGGGCACAACAAGTCGGTCATTGAACCATAACACTCCATCCTCATCCTGTCGGAAACATTTGATGTCCCCATTTTCTAGTCTTCGCCGGATATATTCCATCCCTTTATCTCTCTTTTGTGCAGCGATAATCTCCTCCCGCAGGGTGGGGATTAGAGCGAGATTATACAAAGCACCATGAGGGATAATCCTGAGGCTGGGTTCACTAGGGTCGCAACATACGGTATGATCCAATTTGCGAACCACCAGATTATTGCAATGTGACTTCCGACTCAAAGCATCGGCAACAACATTGGCTTTTCCGGGGTGGTAATGGATTTCCAACTCGTAGTCTTTGATCAACTCAAGCCATCTTCTTTGCCTCATGTTCAGTTCTTGTTGTGTGAAAATATACTTCAAACTTTTGTGATCGGTGTATAAGTGAACCAAATTTCCCAGCAAATAATGTCTCCATATCTTCAGAGCAAGAACAACTGCAGCCAATTCTAGATCATGAGTGGGATAATTTTGTTCATGCCTCCGAAGTTGTCGAGATGCATAAGCAATGACACGCCCTTCTTGCATTAAGACACAACCCAAACCCGTGCCAGAGGCGTCACAATAAACATCGAACGGTTTAGTGACATCGGGTTGAGCTAACACCGGGGCGGTGGTCAAATGCTTCTTGAGAGTTTGAAAAGCTTTTTCACAAACATCACTCCACTGAAATTTGATGGCCTTTTTCAGCAGCTCCGTCATAGGCTTTGCAATTTTGGAGAAATTGGGGATGAACCTCCGATAGTATCCTGCAAGCCCAAGAAAACTACGGATATCCTTGATACATGCAGGAGCCTTCCAATTCAGCACTTCTTGCACTTTACTTGGATCTACTGAAATACCTTCATCGGAAACAATGTGGCCCAAGAAAGGTACTTCTCTCAACCAGAACTCACACTTGCTGAATTTTGCATACAGCTTGTGATCGCGGAGCCTCTTGAGCACAATCCGGAGATGTTCAGCATGTTCTTCTTCTGACTTGGAATAAATTAGGATGTCGTCAATGAATACCACCACAAACTTATCCAATTCTGGCATAAACACCGAGTTCATCAAGTACATGAAATAGGCCGGAGCATTTGTTAGTCCAAAAGACATAACAAGGTACTCATATAAACCATACCTCGTAGAAAAGGCTGTTTTTGGTATATCCTCTGCCCTTATCTTAATTTGATGATAGCCAGAGCGAAGATCAATTTTTGAAAAGACCTTGGCACCAACTAATTGATCAAACAAAATATCAATCCGCGGGAGAGGATATTTGTTCTTGATGGTGACAGCATTCAGCGGTCGGTAATCCACACACAACCGCAGTGTCTCGTCTTTCTTCTTTACAAAGAGTGCTGAACAACCCCAGGGAGAAGAACTCGGGCGAATAAAACCCTTGTCCAAAAGATCATGCAGCTGCTTCTTTAATTCTGGCAATTCATTTGGTGCCATCTTGTATGGTTGTCGGGATATTGGGGCGGTTCCCGGCTGCAAGTCAATTCTAAATTCCACATCCCGGTCGGGCGGTAAACCCGGTAAGTCCTTTGGAAACACATCGGGATATTCACAAACCACTGGAATTTCTTCGAGACATTTACCGGTGGTGTTGTGAACTAGGGGGCTTCTAGTTCGTAATAGAGGCAACCTAAGTACGGCGGATCCACTGATCGGGGAATCCAAATGGATTTCCCGCGAATCAATGTGCAGCACGGCTTTATGATACTTCATCCACTTCATACCCAATATCACATCTAAGCCTTGTCCATCCAAAATGATGAGGTTGGTCGGACATGTCACACCCTCTAAAATAATAGGCAAGGCAAAAATCCCGTGCGTGGCGAATATCTTTCCACCAGGCGAAGTAATTAAATATGGTGCTTTTAAGGTGGTAGGGGTGAGATGCAACCTCTTCACACATGCTCTGCTTATGAAATTATGCGTTGCACCGGAATCAAATAGCACAAGGACGGGGTGGCTGTGAGCGGAAAACGTACCCGCAAGCACTGGTTCTCCGTCCTGAATATCCTCGGCCGTAGTATGGTTGACACGGCCACTCTTGGGATTGTTAACAGACGCCTGAGAGCTCTGCCTGCTGCTGTTATTGCTGTTGCTGCCCTGAGACTTTTTTGGGAACCTACAATCCTTCGAAAAGTGACCAGTGCGGCCACAATTGAAGCAAGTGTAGGGGTTCGATGCCACCACTTGGGAACTCTGCTGTGACGGGCGAGAAGTAAAAGAGCGCTGCTGGTTAGAGCCTTGCGAAGCACTCTGCCGCCGATTAGAAAAGGTACGGTGTCCTCCACCGTGTGGTCTGGCTGCCCGGTACTGCTGACCGGTCGGAGAAGTGATTGCCAACCGATACTTATTAGGAGGTGCGGTACCGGAGGAACTACCAATTACCCGCTTCCTCTTCTTGTCTTCCTGGTGAGCACGAGTGGCATCCTCTTGCACGATCGCGGCGCTGACTAACTCATTGTAGGTGCAGTTAGAGAGAAGTGCCAGCCGATCACGCAACTTGGTGTTCAGCCCTCGACGGAAACAATCCCTCTTCTTTGCATCTGTGTCCACATGGTAGGAGGCATATTGGGACAGATGGTTGAACTTCCGGGAATATTCATGCACATTGCTAGTGCCTTGTTTCAGATCCAGGAATTCACGAAGCTTCCTATCCATGAGGCCCTGTGGAATGTGGTGCTCACGGAAAGTTGTACGAAACTCTGCCCATGGAACTTGATAGCCAGCTGGAAGAGTCTCCACATAGTTCGCCCACCATGCGCCTGCGGACCCACGGAGTTGCTGGGCCGCGAACAGGGTCTTCTGGTACTCAGTGCAGTGAATGAGCCCAAACTTGGACTCGATGGTGCGAAGCCAGTGATCGGCCTCCAACGGTTCACTTCCTTCGGTGAACACCGGGGGGTGAGTAGCCAGAAAGTCCGCATAAGTCGTTTCAGGAGGTGGTCCATTTCGGCCCGCTTGGCGAGCATTGTTTCCCAACAGGAGGCGGATAAGATCATTCTGAGTGGAGAGCAAATGCTCCATGCTGCCCGGTAGTGGTGGAGGTAGTGGTGCTCCATCACGCTGGGCCGAAGTATCGCCCTCCTCCGCGGGAACCTGTCCGCTACGAGGGTCTGCCATCTGCCATAAAGCATTACACCATTAAATACAAATTTAATGATTAATAAAATGCTGTAATAAAATTACAAGGCATACATGGCATAAATTTGAAATTTTAACCCACGTAGACAAACAACAATAAACAACCATTTCTACACTAGCATTGTCTTCATTTGCAGCATAAACTTTACAACACAACATTGGATGTTCCCAACTATGTTACATCACAAAAGGGCGGTGTGCAGCTACCAAACACCGCACGGGACATCCATAGCTAGCCCTAAGGTCTTGCAACATACCGATCCGTCACCATTAGATTACAACACCGCTTGCAACGCTTTCCAAAATAACGAGCTGCGGGACTCGAAAAGTTCGGTCAACCGACAAGTTACTAGAAGCCTAAGTCATACACACTAGTTAGCTACTTTAAAGCCTACTCGAAGACCACTACTCGTGTGGCATATTGCTACCCGCATCGGAAAGCATGTCTTCATCATTAGGGGCAGCGGGTGGCTCGTAGTCCACACCCGACGCGCCCTGCACCACGTGTTGGTCATCCATAGCAAGCGGCTGGGGGTTGTGGTGCGCCACTTGGATCTAGATCAGCTCAACAAAAGCATCGTGAGCTGCATCGGCCTCGGCCTGCACGTGCTGAATCTGATCCTGTGCCTGAGCAAGGTTAGCCTGAGCGACGTGCAGCTGCGCCTGAAGGTGATTGACTTCCCCGTTATGTTCTGCTGCAATCTGGGCCTTCTCATCAGCGAGGTCCTTCACTAAACCATGGAAGTCATCCACGTCCTCCTTCAACAGGTCGTTCTGCCGCTGCAACGCCATGCACCGCTGCTCGGACTCCATGAGCTGAGCCTCCAGCTCGGCAATGCGTGCAGCCATAGCGGCATTTTCCGCCAGGATCCCGTTGAACGCCATCTGCGGGGTCAAGTTTGATAAAAGTCAAACCATAATGCCCAGCAGTAAAACATATTAAGGAATTAACATATAGCATATTCAACGATTAACATTTGTTGAACTCAAACCATGGACTTCAAAAACTTGCAACACATAAGTAACCAAATCTGTCGAAAACTGGCAGTGATTACTAAAACGAAAACTGACCTGTTTCTAGGCAGAAACAGAAAATTTGGTAGTTACTAAAGTTGTATATAACTTCAAGAGCTTTCCAACAAGTACTCATTCACCTCAACCAGATCAGTATAGAGGAAGTTATACTATTTCAAAGTTCGACCATTGCCTGCTGAAATTATGTTATGGACAGACTGGACTCGATTTACTAACTACCAAATTTCGTCAGGTTCCAGGACGAATCACAGAAAAAGTTACATACCAAACTTGTAGAAAATTCTGAGATCTTTCCATATAGTGCTTAAACACGACAATTGGATTTAAAACGGAGGAGTTATGGCTTATTGAAGTTGACTGAAAATTTCGACCGGCGGTAGATTTGGACTTGCTTCATTTGAATGTTTTCAAATTCGTTTGAATGGATTGTTTCATTACAATTTCCGATATTAACGAACACAACCAGGTTTCTTTGCATCTTAAATTCATGAACATGCTAAATGCAATTGCAATGCAACCATTTTTTTTAACCTAGTTTATTCGTTCCTCACCAAAAGAAAAGGGCGCCGTTATATCGGCATTCGCGACTCGGTGACGAACTCGTCTCTCAACCGTGTTAGACTAGCAAATGGTGTGACCTCTAACGTGGTTAGAATACCTGCAGAAGATCCACAAACAACGAAACGGCCATTAAGTCAAATGACTCATGCCTCAGCAAAACAACCAAAACGGTCATGCGATCAACGATCCATGCCTCCCATCAAAACAACAAAACGGCCATGCGGTCAACGACCCATGCCTCACATCATTCTTACCTTTTCATCTCGCCGACATTTCAGAAAAGAAATAGAAACCACTCAAACCTATTCAAACAAGACTCGCTAATTGCCACCTTTAACCACTAACATCCTTATATAGGGCCAACTAAACCGTACCTCACCGTAAGCGTGGTTTTCGAAAATAATGCTCATTAGTGTGGTACAACCCGACTTTGCTCTGATACCAGCTGTAGCATCCCGCCTCAAATCAATGAGGGGTTAGCTAACCAGGATCTTAATCGGGGGATACTTGGCGAAGCAAGTATGCATATACCACACTCACAAGCATAAATAACATAATTTCACATTAAGTTCAGATTTTTACATTGGTTCCATGATTAACATAAGACATCCCGTTCGAAGTTCGATTTATTTTACATAAAAGGGGTTCGAAATTCGATTACAAACACGAGCGGAAGCGAAACACACGACGATACATATATACAATGAAACCATGTCCGGCCCGTAGACACGATCTCACTCACCTTGCTCCTGGCGGGGAGAAGAGGGAACCCACTCAATGGACCAGTCCTTGGGCGGTTCACCCTCCCACACTATTTTACCACAGCAACCACAGAAGTTGCAATCAGGGATACCTGCAGTAAAATTTTAAACATCGAAACCCTGAGCAACTAATACTCAGCAAGTCTTACCCGTCAAATTGGCCATCTAAGACCGACTTCTAATATGCTGGGGGTTGACCAGGGGTGAAATTTAATTGCGAGAAAATGGCACTAATAATTGGTCCTTATTTTCATATTTTAGCCAAATTAAAAGGGTTCTTGCATAAATATAAATATTAGCAACCTAACTAAGCAATACATGGTTGCAATACAATTTAAATGAAGTACAACAACATATAATCATCATCATGTGCACTTCTTACTACGATGTGACACAGTGAACAAGTGGTACTCAATAACCGCGAGGGACGGCGATTCGAATCGATTTACACCTGCAGGCGAAACCCGAGATACACGACGTACGCTACTCGAAAGAGTCACGCACGGCAACCGTTTACAAGGTACCATAAAGTCGAGCCGCTTAACACCTCTCCCGAGTACACGTCTCCCCACGCGATAGCCATGCCTGGTCTAACCGTGGTTCACCCGGGCACCCTCCCTTCAAACACGGTCCCAAATTCCACCATAACCATCTTCATCACCAAAAGAGAGGTGGGTTCACGTCCAACAATATAGCATCGAGCTACTAAGTTTACTAGTTCCCATTCTTCTAGCATGCATCCGGTACTGTTCAAACTTGCTCAGCGGGGCCACAACGAACGGTCCTCAACCGACACAAACGGGGCTATGGCGAACAAGGCGAGCCTTGTCACCTCAACCTACACATGAACTTCCCCGTTCGGTCTCAAATTCATTACCATCATCATGTGAGAACATAAATTTAATCCGACCCCACTTACACCGAGCGGTCTCCATACCACTCGATATTCTACCGACGACACTACTTTATTAAGCATAGCAAACTAACGAGTGGTAGAACGTAAATTAACCAAACCCATAGGAATATCTGGAGATACATGCAACTAGGTTTTCAATCAAGTCCTATACGTAATGCACATTTCACGACTCGAAATACACGTGAGAAAGTATAAAACTTTGTAAATATGGGAGTGCACCGGGGCTTGCCTTGGGGCTGGTGGTTAGCACACTCAAGCACGTTCAGGTCAGCGCCGGTCTCGCCACGATCTCCAAGTCCTCGAGTCCGGCGTCGGTTCCTAAATGAATGCAACAATATAAACACAATCAAAGATAGTTCATGGAACTTCCTTGACAAAAATGACATGGTGATGTTATGACGCAAATGCAACATGCTGGCAGGGCCATTCATCAGGTTTTTGCAGTTTGGTCCCAAGTGATTTCCACAATTACTTTGGATTTAAGAATTTCCTTACGCGCAAATAAGGGTTCCTCTTCTAAATTCTTTAAAAAGGGTTCTGGAAGATCTAAAATTACATTTGTATTTTTATTTAGCATCTTCATCCTAGGTACAGTAACATATCCAAAATTTGGTGCAAAAAGGTGCAGAAATAAAATCAATAAAAATATTTTTCTAGCAACTGCAAAATGCAATTACTCCTAAAAGAAGGTGCATTTCAAGATACCACTTGGTGGGATGTTCAGTGAACCCACTAGGAGTGTGCATGCCAAAATTCAGAATTTTTGCACTTACAGATCTTTTTATAGAATTTATTTCCTGATTCTCTTCTTTGAATTTTATAAAATCAACTGAGAATAATTCAGATGTTTATGTTGTACCACTGGATAGGTCTCATTTCAAGTATTCCATAACATTTGAGTTTGCATTTTTACGATTTTTCTACGAATTTCTATCGAATTTAGAAGTTTGGCCAAAATCTGAGAAAATCAGATAAAAAGAAAAAGGGGAAACTGTAGCAGTGTCAGTGGTGCGCGCGACGCCGGCGATGGCAACGAGCGTGTTCCGGCTAATCGACGGCGAGTCAAGGTGCACACCAATCAGCTGTTAGGAAATTACATTTTGATGGTGTACCAAATCATGAAAATATGTAATATTGTTCTTTTGCTCACGAGTAATGTCTCCAAGAAATGTTAGAGCTGAACTTGAGTGCACGTTGAATCTAGTTTGAATGTTCAGTTTAAATGTAACTTCAGTCCAGTTTGATTTAAACAGTGTCTATCAATCTTTTTAATACCACTCTCCAGATTTAAATTGGCAACAGATTAGTCAATCTCATGTTTTTAACACATCCATTCTTGTATTTCAGAACCTCCAAATGTTATGTAATAATGCAGATACATGTCTTGTAATTAAGAACATCTGAAACACCATTGTTGTGAACATGTGTGTATTGCCACAGGTCACCAATGCTTGGGCTGCCTCACAAATCGACAGCTCCGAGAACTGACAGTACAACAGAGAACGATGTTTTGAGGACAATGAATCGATGGCAAAGGTTTCAATAGCTACAGTACTAAGACAAGTTTCTGATGGTCATAACTAATAATTTCTGGGCAAAATGTAAAGGCCAGACTAGAACTAGCTCTTTAGCCTGACTACGTAAGTGACAAATAGAAAAACCAAGCTATATATGTCCGTGACGTTTTGGAACTAGATCACCAGATCCTGATGAGTGTAATCAAGAAGACCAGTTAATCAGCAAGAGAAGATTTGCAGGTTGGGGAAATCCTGAGGAATTGAAGGCAGCGAGCGAGAAAGGAAGAGATGAGACGGACGTGAAGTGCGCAAGAGCGATCAGCGCGCGCCAGGCCCGCTCACCGAAGAACTCCGGCGTACTCATGATTGGACACGGCAACTGTGGCACCGCCGGCGGTGACCGGGAGATAAGCAACCGCAAACGATGAAGGCGGAGATGTGGAGCCGAGCCGATGTATTGCGCTGGAAGTCAAGCCGGACTGCACCCTCCGCCTGGAGCCGACGTATTCCGCTGGGAAGAAGGCAGGCCGAACTCTCCTCCCGTTCGATCTGAAGGATACCCACGTGGCGGCAATCCAGAGCGGGTACGCACAGCAGCCCTTTGCGTACCGGGCCGTGTAACGTGGAACGTGGCCAAGTTCCCCGTCCCGGGAACTTCGTTCCAAAACGCGGAACGGGAACGACACGGGTCACCGTCCGGGTCGCTGGTGGGAACTCGTCCTGGTGGAAAAGAAGCTTTCCAGGGGGAAAAAGGATACTAGAGAGGAGAGGAGGATGAGGGCTACCCATTTTGCTAGGCCCCATGCCAGAAGGTGGCCGCCGGCGAGCGATCTGTAACAGCGATGGCCATCTGTTTCGGGAGAATAGAGAAGTAGCGAGAGGAAGAAGATGGCGGTGGCGGCTGGCTGTTCCGCTGGAGTGTATAACTTGTTCTGAACATTCACCAAACACTGGCAATAGCCTTTTTTACCTCATTCCCTTTTCTTTTTATTTCTTTTCTGTTACAAACATGAATATTTGTGATACATCTGCTGTAGCGTACCCATTTATCGTTCCAAATTTTTTTGGTTCACGTTCCACGTTCCCAAATTAGCGTTCCGAAGATATATACCCCCAAAGTACCAGTTTTTAATAAATTGCGTACCATGTCCCACGTTCCCGTTCCTCGACCCAATAGTTCCGGGAACTTTGTGACTTTAGGTACCGGCTCCACAGAACTTCTCAGCACGCGTTCGCCGTCAAAGGAACCTGGACGTGGATGTCGCCGTCCATTTATGCAAACCGGCCGCAGAGCCCAGACGTACGGTCTCCCGCATCTATTATCTTAGTATTTGAAGAGAAAAAGGAGCCACCACATTCACTCTCAAAGCCACGAAATTACCACGTTAATCAGAAAAAAAAAAAAGCTATGAACCGTTGGATTTTATGAACATCTAACGGCCTAGATTAAACAAACTCATATCAAAATAATTTATAGAGGAAAAATTCAGAATTAAAGTAGAAGTTTGACATGCATACGAATTTGGAGATAGAGAAGAGTCCATGTAAAATACTACTCATACCTCTCCTATCCTACCGCAAGTGAAGGAGTCCGAACATCCTGGCGTTGGAATTTTCCTCACCTGAATATTTAATTACCATCTATAGAGTCATAGATGGTAATTTGCCCTGGCGACTGGCGACGCATGTACTGCTCCCAATCTTTATCCGGCGATGCCCGTACAAGAGAAGACGCCCGTCGCCCAGTGCTGGCCGTGTTGCCGGCCGGCATTGGCCCTGCGGCCGCCCTGCCTAGCCGGATACGAACAATTTTTAAACTAGCGTCTAGCGGAGCAGCACTGCAGCAGCAGTACAACACTTCGCACTTTGAGCAATTGTTAACGTGAGACTATTCCATGATCGGAGAAACAATTTATGAAGAGGAACCGCATGCGGAGATTTGTTTCAGAACAGCAAAGAAGCAAGATGCTGATGCTTCATCCCCTTTGTCGCCTCCATCTACAACGGAGCCAGAAGAGCCAACTCAAGAGCAAGAGAGAGCAATCGAAGAGGGTAAAATTTGCTGCTGGACACCGTAGAAACCGTGGATCCTTTAAGCTGGTATAAGTTTTTTAGAATCATTTATGCATATTTAGGATTTAATATCTTTGAGCTCATTTGAAGCTTCTCTGAACTTAATTTAGTCATTTTAAATATATTATTTTTCTCATAAATATGTTATTTGTGATCTATTTGAACAAACTTTTAGTTACTTTATACTTGCATTTATACCCAATTACTCGGGAAAAAATTATAGTTATTACTGAATTATTCTTTGGAGTTTTGGCTCGGCATACCCTGAAGTAAAATCAAGTACCTAAATTTGACTTATGTACTTAATATTTATTTACTTAACAGTTGGAAATTAGAATTGGAGTTGATGGTGGGAGACTCAGGAATTTGAAAGTCATATGTACTTAGAGTTACAAATAACATTACTTAGGGCTCTTAAACTTGAATATGTATTGGTTCTTTATTTAGGCGTTCAACTAGGACATGAGAGGCACGATGCCTTGTGACTTACGCGATAATTGGAGGCTTGGACGATATGCGATTGAATTTTGCCACTAGGGAGCGGCGCTTTGACCGATGACGCAACGTGGCTTCTCGGAGTTGGGTATGCAATCAAGTGATCGCCACAGCTTGCTGCTGCGATGCTGAGTGCTTCATCGCTTCTTATAGGGTCGATTACTACTGTATCTATTCTAGCCGCGCAATTTGCGCGGGCCACCGTGCTAGTTATATATACTTTAAATTTAGACTTTTGTTCAGTATAATACAAAGGTACGGTAGTCAACGAGTATATTTGGTACTTGTGCGCGTGGGGGTAAAGGCCTAAAGCGTGAAGCCATGCAGTTGATCCGAACAAGTGGCAAAAGCATTTTTCGCCGGCCGAGACATTCAAGTGAAATTGCCATTGCTTTTTTTTCTCCAACACGTAGGAGAACAGTGCGTCATTGTATTAAAGAGAAAAAAAGGTTTCGTGAAATTGCCATTGTGGGCGGCGAGAGTGCGAAACTCAGCCTAAACTTTCGAGGCATTACATATATATGGTTGCAGTTTCCCAACTGTTGTCACCTGCCGTCGAGAAAATTTGCAGCACTACCACAAATTTTGAATTGATTAAAATTGGTCGAGAAAATTTGTTTCAATGGTAAATTTCGTCCAAGTTCGGATAAGAATTCATTAATGGGCCTTGAAAGGCCCGTAAATACAATGCCCATGAATCCGTCAATAACAAGGGCAGAAAATCTTGGGAGCCCGGCCGCCGCCGCACAATGACGAAGCGAACTGGAGCCGCTCGACGGAAGCAGGCCAAGCAGCGCGCCGCCGCGGCGGCGGCGGCGCCCTACCCTCCCTGGGTACTGCTCGAGCGCTACTGCACCGAGGAGACCCACGGCTCCGCTTCCTCCGTCGCCGACAGCAAGACGCGCGCGGCCAGCTACACCGCCGCCGGGCATCCCATCTCCGTCGCCCTCCGCGCCGCGGCGCCGCCGGAGCCGTCGCGCGTGTGCGTCCAAGTCAAGCTCCCCGCCGCCTTCAAGGTGTCGCATTCCACCGTCGTGGCGGCCCACGGCGACTCCGTGCTGATCGACGTGGCCGTCGAGGCGCGGTGGATGCGCGACAAGACGTACTACTTCGTCTACAGCGCCGGCGACGCCGCCGCCGAGTCCGGTCCCCCGCGGCCGCCGTCGCTGGTGCCGCTCCCTGATATGCCTCCCAACCAGCAGCGGTTTTTGAGCAGCGAGGACACCGGCCTCCTGCGCCGCGGCGAGGACGACCTCGTCGTGGCGGCGCTCGACATGGTGCCGGTGCCGGCAGACAAGGGCACGCCGTCGTCGTCGTCGTCGCCGAAGATGGTGCCGGAGCTCCTCCTCTTCCGATCATGCAAGTGGAGCGTCAAGCGGCCGCGCGTCATCAACAACATCGACGGTACGGAGCTGGACCTGGAGCCGCTCTCGTGGTACACCAGCACCGTCGTCCCCGTCGGGGACCGCATGCTGTGCTGGTCCGACCATGTGCACGGCGTCGTCTTCTCCGACGTGCTCGACGAGAACCCGACGCTGCGGTACGTGCCGTTCCCCATCGAGTCCCCTTACGGCTTCCGACGAGTGTGCGCCGCGGCCGGCGGCGACACGCTGAAGCTGGTCGCCATGTTCCCGCGCTGCTGCTGCGGCGGCGAGGGGGCTAGCCAGTGCCAACGTTCTCTCCACGCCTACACCGTCAAAACATGGATGATGAGGATGATGGACGGCGACATGATGGCATGGGTTATGGACGGCATGATCGACTCCACCGAGATTTGGCCTCTCGACGCCTACAAGGGCCTCCCGCGTGTCGAGCTAGCCGACCCCGTCGTGAGCTTGGATGATCCCAACACCATCACATTTGCGCTCTGCGAAGAACACCATGTAGAACATGATGCTGACAGCACGGTGCGGCTGCTCATGGTCGACACGAGGAGAAAGACGGTACCGTCAATCTTCCGCTACCCCCCAGAGCGACAGTACATTCGTAATCTTCATTATCCAATACCCAGTAGGGTCTCGAGCTACCTTAATTCTTCTTATCCAAGTCAAGGCAATGGCGGTACGATACCGTCTCCGAGCAAAATTGATGTGGATACTACTACGGCTGCAGCACCGCCTATTGTCGGCGACAAGCTACTAACAAACGATGCTGCCGTCAATAGTTCAGAGCAATCTTTTTTCCAACTTGTCTCTTGAGCCTCTGCACCAGTACGTATCTGAGGAGGAGGTTTCTCTCGAGAAGAAGTTCTTGATGGCGCTCGAAGAGATAGCTGGATTGGCTCGTGATGAGATGCTGAAAGCGTTCAGTATTCTTATCTATGACGGTGGCTGTAGGTTCAGATCTCTTTTGGAGCTTCCGAAGAATTTGAGGAAGGATTGGTTGCTGATGGAGATTAAGGCTAGTAAAGCTTGCTCTACCTGCTCAGCATGCACCAAAGACGTGCAACATGCATGATACGTTTCTCTCCAACTATAGTCCTATTAAGTCAGCTTGTCAGGTATTTGCTGGATTTTCAATTTGCACTAGTACCTTAGAATGATGCAATACTAGGCACAGAAATTCGCCAGATAGATGATTTGCAGTGTGAAGATTATTTGAACTTGTTAATAGCAGCGTGAAACTCCTTTGGAATTTTTGAATTTAACACATTGAATTTGGTTCAGTATAGGCATATATTCCTTCTTGGCTAGTATTAATTGCATAATATGGCCTGATTTATCTTGCTTTTTTTTTATCATCTGAACTTTAGGAAATTACGAATTTGGCATGCCATTGTATGCGCAATGTAGTGTCTACTGCTTTCTCTGAAGCTGAGTTGGTGTTGCTCCTTGAGAGGCGGCATGCGTGTGCACCTTGGTACGGCACATCTCGTGCCGTCTGTACGCGCATTCTGAATTCTGATTAAGGTGTCCTTGACTTGATTGTTTGGATTGAAAACCTTGTGTGGTTTTCAAGATTCTCCTCGTAATAATTTATCATTTAACGAACAGCATAATGACACAGACACACAGCATCCGAAAAAGTGAGAAAAGACGGTGAAAACTCGCTTCAAAAAAATTGTGTGCTTCCCTCGTCGTTGCCACTCCAAAAGTGAGCGAATGGCCACTTACCTTTGACGTTTGTGCAGTACTACAAGTCACTGCAGTCAACGAGTGGATTTGGCACTTTTTTTGCGTGTGTAGCCGTGCAGTTTATTTGAAAAAGGGGGCATGCACTTTTCGCCGTCCGAGAGATGTAAATGAAGTTGTCATTGTGGACGGCGAAAGGCGAAACTCCGGCCCAAAGTTTCAGTGATTTTGAAACTTGTAGTTTCGCAACTGCTATCACCTGTCATTATCCGATTACAGCACACCAAACCTTTGTGCGGCCAGGACGTGGGCAATTGCACTTGCGTCTAGTTTGCAAAAGCAGCTCGGCTCTTTGAGATTTTAAGCATATTTATGGTTTGAGCTTAGAGCGCCAACATAGGCTCTACCGCTATTTGCAAATTTCAATTAGTGTTGGCCCGATCCTCAGTTCACTGCTAACATTTTAATATACAGTATTAGTATTTGAACAATATGGACAATATATCATATCTTTTTGCATAATTACAGTTCTTTGAATAATGAAATATTGCCCAAAAAAAGCCCATTTCCAATGTCCACTTTATATTATGCAGGCAATTTTAGCATGCCAACCCTATCTTGGCTTTTCATTGCTTCATTTGGGCACATACTCCTACTTGATTATGTTTAGGTAGTTGTAACTGTACCATATGACTAGCACACAGCTTCTCCACTCGCCAACTCCACAGATTTGGTTACACATGCTCTCTGATCATTATTTTACTGAACTTAATCTGGCCAATCTATATATCTTCATGCAATACTCAAAGGATTGGAGCGTCAGTATATATGGTACTGATATCATGATTGCTGAGAAGAAATCCCTCCATGTTTTGTATGCTAAATTATATATGCCAATATTTTTCAGTATATCCAGGACTGAACTGAATGGTTGTTTGGTAGTAGTATACACAACATAAGGGTGAACATTGAAATATTGGACCCAAGCTCATTCATTCCACTAGTGTGTCTTTTTTGAGGGAGGCCAAAGCCCAAAGGTCATGTTTTTCGGTCCTTATGATCGTAAGAGGCTGTTCTGGTGTTGATTGTTTGATGATTGTAAGAAGTTGTTCTGGTGTCGATCGTAACTAACTGATGGCTGAAACAAACAATTCCCTCGAGGCCAAAATACGCACACCAATGAAAGAACCACATATATATAGGCACACTACACCAGAAAAGAAGATCAACTGCACGTCAAAAACAAGCACGCGGGCACGTACGCATCACATCCCAAACATCATCATGCGCGAAAACTCATCAAAACAAACGAACCCGTCGCCGTCGGCGTCCACGCCGCGGATCATGCGGCGGCAGTCCTCGACGGAGCACGGCTCGTCGCCGCCGAGCGACGCGAGCACGGCCATGAGCTCCTCCGCCGAGATCCTCCCGTCCCCGTCGGCGTCGAACACCGCGAACGTCTCCTTGAGCTCCCGCTCGTCCGTCGCGGCGGGCGCGGCCGCGGCGATCTCCTCGAGCACGGCGCCGGCCTCGGCGAGCATCTCCGCCAGCTCGTCCTCGCTCGCGACCACCCTCCGCAGAGCTGCCTCCAGCTCCTCCCGCGTCACGGCCGCGGCCGGCTTCTTGGACGACGCCGACGCCGGCGGCGGCGGCGGCAGGACGGTGCGCGGCGACGATGCCTCGTCGGACGAGGAGTACGTGGTGGAGGCGGAGCCGAACGACGTGCTCTGCTTGGCGGCGCCGTCCTTTTTTCTGACCTTCCTCTTGCTCTCCTTCTTGGCCGAGCCGAAGAAATTCGTGACGAGCTTCATGGCTATGCAATAACTTGGCTAAGTTTGGGAATCGAGTTGTTACGAAGACGAAGACTCTCTCGAGGACGAAGCAACGAGTGGAAGAAAGGATTTATAGCGCGATGTCTTGTGAGCTTCCGCGAAGCTTCGCGCGGGAAAACCCCGTTTTGCGCGGCCCTACCTTCGTTCTGTTTATTCGGCTGGTGTGATTTGAGAGTTTCGCCCATTCTGGGATGATGCGTGTGTACGAGAGGGTGCGATTTGTATACTGGTTCACACGAAAGTGACAAGGCGCAGGTGAGCAGTCGTGTGTGTGAGACGTCGGGGTCGACTCGAATCAGGGTTCACCTCATAAAACTTTGATTCCGTCGAAAACAACTCACAGTAAGATATGAAATGCGCGATACAAATGTTGAGGGTGATACGTAGTTTGATGGTCACAGACTCACAGTACAGATTGACGGTGATGGCATTATTATTAGTTCCCCATGGCCAACGGGGTGGGTGAAAGCAAAACAAATTCCACTTTGAGCTTCTCTGTTGCTCACCGGCGTCACCGCGTTGGGTTCATCAAGTCGGCAGTAACTTGTATCGAGAGGAAAAGGACAAGTCACCATCCATACTAGTAGCGATCAACATCAACTTAAGTACAGCAAGCACCGTTAAAGATATGCAAACAATTTGACTGTGGCAACATGTTTTGCTGTCGTGTAGTGTGAAAACGCGGGCCGCTGCTACGTGATTGTTTCTTTCGTGGTGACGAGCAGTTACGGGCGAATTGCGTGCCGTCTTGCATCTTCGCCGCCGGCCTCTGACGGATTGGTCGAGGGAAGCTGCTGCGAAGCTTCCGAGAGTGCACCGCAAAAAGCAAAGTTTTGAGTGAACAGCGCGCCTCACACGGTCGAGTAGTACTAAACGTTCGTTGGGAAACTGAGCAGGAATTTCGGCTGCATCGCGTCTGCATTTGCCTCCTCGTCCTCCTTGTCTCCTTGAAAACCGCAAAAGCCAAAGCCAGCCGCTCCTTTGTTGCGCCGTTTCACGACTCCGCTGTCATTAGGCATCATCAGCACCCACAGGATCGCACCCACCGATTACTTCAGTATGCTTGCTGATTAGAATGTGCAACAATCTGTTTATACGTGCTCAAGCTATATAGATTATTCAATAACTGACTAGCAGCAATTACTTTATGGCGTTGCTAACGAATTTACGACCCAAAAACAAAAATGGTTCACTCTCAGACCTCCATCCATTGTTTAGGCTGTTCGGCAGGCTGCAGCTGCGGCTGCAGAAAAATAACTATAAACACTGTAGCTTATAAACACTGTAGCTGCTGCTGAAGAAATAACTGCGAACACTGTAATAGCTGCGGCTGTCAAACAGCCTAACGGAACATTTATGGCTTGCAAACGTTACTACCATATCTCGATCTGACCCGACAGTATTTGTATCATTCACGGTGTATTAATTGGCCATACATCCCAATTTACATGCTTCGGAACACGATGATAAACGACTATTTCAATCAAACGTGAAATAGTAAACTAGACTATTATACACTGAGCATCAATTGAGAAAAAAAATACTGAAAATTTAATAAATACATCATTCTATAAGCTTCCTGAACATTCGTTACAAGTGGGATTTCAGTACAATGCAAATGGCACGCAGTTTAGCCGCAGGGAGTGAGCTTCTTGTTCCCCGCGCCACGAGGATTGTCATCTTTCCAGTCATCCCATGCCCTTGCTTTCTCCTCCTCGGCATCCTCATCGTCTTGGGCCGAGCTAGAGCCATCCTTGTGCCATGCAGAGTTTGCTTCTTGAATCATCTTAGCAGTCCTTTCTTGCCATTGCTCCATCATTTTCATCTCACACAAACCAGCTTCTTCTATGCTCATTGTTGGCATTCTATGATCCAGGCAAAATAGAAAAAAAATAAAAAGAATCAGACACTCATATGTTAAACAATACTTCCTGAACTGTCAAAGCATAGAAAATGAAGTAGGACCCGATTTATCAGACTATATCAGTCTCTACCAGCAAATATAGAAGTTTTTTACTACTTGAACCTTGTCATAACCTATGATTACATCCATAAGAAAAAACTCAGGAATTTGTTCACTATTGCTCACGTTTAGCAATAATAAAGCTATCATCAGCTGAGGTCCATAATATAGAAAATGGTAATCTAGCAGTGTTCAGGAGTAAATCATAATACTAGTATGGGGATACCTGTAACTAGGCTGAAAAACTCGTGCTGCCATTCTTTCCCTCTCACTGGTTAGTCCTCCACCAACAAGACTTGCAGGTCCAAATATCAGGGGTTGGTGATTGTGCTCATGGGCTTGTGAAACACTTGCTCTACCTTCAATGACGTCTTGAGCAAATGTTGCGCAAGTGATTGGATCAGCTGGCTTGGAATATGGAGCACGGCTGGCAGCATTATGGTGCCATGTTTCCGCCTTTTTTGTGCGTTCATCAAGCATTTCACGAGCAAATGCATTCCCATCCTAAAGAAAAGGAAATGTTACAACTTACAACATGCAGTTGTTTAGTTCAACAGAAGAAGCCTATGTGTATATGCAAAGTTTACTTGAAATGTAAAGGAAGTGAAGGCACCATCAATGAAGCTATTTTCTTTTTGGGTAGAAAATATACTGAATTATAATCTATGCTCAAAAAAGGAACACCAGCGGTGCTCTATAGGAGTTGTTAGGGTCAAGAGAAAACAGTACTAAAGTGATACTAATCACAAGAAACTAATCCTATGTTAATATTTGAAATGTTATGTGGAAGCTATGAGAAGCACAATTGCTCTATAACTTTGTGTATTACACGGAAGCTGATAGAACTCTCGTTAAAATATTTTACTTGAGGTTGGTTCCAAGTTAAACATGTTACTAGCAATACATCCAAACTATACACATCAGATACAACATAGATTTTTATGCAATATGATAGCCCCACATTCTCAGAATGGAACAGGAAATAATTACAACAGCCTAAAATGCTACTGATAGATTGCCTAATAACTACCATAAGTTGTACCTTTTCCTTCCTTTCTTTTACAGCTAGAAGCATCTCTTCTTCCTTCTTTAGCATGTCAAGGAGATCGAAAGCCTATAGAGAAACGAAAGAGATGCATCCGTTATGTAATATAACTATGAATGCAAACAGGACAACTTGCGAAATAAGGAGTGGGATGGGGATTTCTTGCCATACATACTAACCTTACAGAGAGCCAATGAAATAGTAGCTAACCAAGCCTGCAATATAGAAACAGTAATCAGAAGATTATATAATCAAATATAAGATAACGGCCTACACTTTTCATGCACGCATTTACAAGATCCCTAAGGAATTATAGACATGATTGCACGAGTTTAGTGACACAAAGAATCAAAATGAAAACGGCAATGAGGATATTATATTGGTATGGACAAAGTTTTACGGTGACTGTTCAACAAAAATAGAAGTCTTATGGTAACAGTGTTCCTAGGCAACATAATCTTCATTGACTCAGAATGCATTAAGATTAATACATGTCGTGTGATCGATTCCCTAGATGTTACGAAACCTAGCTACATGTATCAAATCTGCAAAGTTCCATACAATCATTAAAGTTAATAACTTAAAAGAAACTATTCCCTCAAAAAAAAAACTTAAAAGAAACTCCCTGAGATGAATTGGCTACTGGAGAAGGATGCGGCCCACACAAACTAGAGTCCTACTCTCACCTACGTTACTACGTATAAATGCAAGGGTGATATCTCTCCCCTTAATCAAGTTTTTTTAAAGTTAATAAATTAAAATCTCCTGTCAACCGGAACAAATTTTATCTTGTATAGTATTACATCGCAGCTTATTTTAATTCAATATTAAATTAAAGTACATAAAACTAGACTATATAAGCCCTGAAACAATATTTTATAAACCCATTTCAGGTGTCAGATGCTAACCTCTCTTTCTTCCTCTCCATCATCCTCAAAGGCATCTTCTTCCCCAGCTTCGGTTGGTGCAGATAATGCAGCTGCTCTCAATGAGCGTCCACGCCTTTCTTTTCTTTCTTTGATCTCTTGGAGCTTTGTTTGCGCAGCCTTTTGGCGGTTGAACCGGGCAATCTAGGATCACAAAATAAGGCAACAGAGTAACTTAATAATAGGTAAAAGATGTCTCCATGTTCTAGAATTGCAGGTACAGAAAGAGACTTATCTCCTGTATCATTTTGTTTCTCTAGTAGAGTTGGAAAAAAAAAAGAGACATCAGGGAAGAAGTAACTGAGGTTCACCTTTTGTGCTCGTTTGTTCACTGCAGTATCAGGCTGCTTCTGTCTGAACGATTCGAGCTCATCCGCTGGTATAAGCTCCAACGCTTCACAGATAGAAATGAACTCCTGTATTAACCCAGCAAATTTGTTCAATACATGAGCAGGCGAAGATGTGATGATGGGGTGCCAGTAACACCGGAGAAGGCCCCGCTTAAAGAATTGGTAATAACCGTGCACCAAAATTAACCAATGTGGCACAGCAGATCGTTTACCTTCAAATGATCCTGCGAGGCCTTTAGGGCTGGAATCCGGTCTTCCTGTGCTATCTGCTCAGTCATTTCTCCTAGGTAGTATGGTACCTGAAGAAACCATCCATAACCTCAGTTCACGGATCTAATGCCCATGGCACACATGGATAAACTGATGTTGTGGCTAACTTCGGAATTGACTATTGGGTTTTGTAACATTAACTAGAGCGATGCACATTCATCATAGGATTAAGACGAAGAAATGGTTAAATGCATCTGGGGCTCAAGGCTCTATTGTTGGTACCATGTGACTGTTTTCCATGGGCAGAGCAACGGAAAGTAAATTGAGACAAGGGGAGAAGGAGAGGGGGCGTACGAGTAGGTACTTGAGGTTGGCCGTGGAGACGTCTTCCTTGGTCTCGTTGGAGGAGAAGAGGCCGAGCTTGCTGACCATCTCGTCGCAGCGCCGCAGCAGGTCGACTCCCTTCCGGATCCCTTCCTGCCAAGCAGAACAAACAGACCACGTGAGCGCTCGCCGCATCTCTTGGTGATCAGGAGGAGGAGGAGGAGAAGGACGGGATCCGGAACCGAACCTGATCGAGGGAGGAGCTGGAGGCGAGGGAATGGAGCCGGGACGCCTTGTCGAAGAGCGCCGGGAGGGGGAGGTCGTCCTCCTCCGCCGCGGCGTCGAGACGCATCTGCGACTGCATCTTGTTCCCGACCTCCTCCACCTCGACCATTCTCCTCGCCGGTGGCGGTCCGTCTCTCTGCCGGAGCCGAGGGAGAGATCAGCAGCAGAACCCTAGTCGCGGGGGCGGGAGGAGTGCGAGAAGCGTCGCGAGCGAAACAGAGGAGCCGCGGCTCGGCTGGTTGCCTGCCTGGTTCGTGGCGAAGGCGTCGGGTTCGGTCGGGCACTCTGGTTTGGATTTTTTTTATATATATCTAGGAACACTCTGATTTGGATTTGGGCACTGGTAGAATGTTCGAGACAACCAAACTCTCTCGTCGTGGCAGCGTGGCACCCGTGTGGGCGCGGCGAACACCGCCAGTCCCACCACATTCAGTTGGATTAGAGCAACTCCAGCAATAGACCTTAAAATTAAGCCTCTACTTTCATTTTCCAAACCAACATGGAAAAATAAGGGCTCAAAATTTAACTTCAACTCCAGCAATAAGTGGTTCAAGCCCCTATTTTGTGAAAGAAAAACGGAGGGACCCACAAATGAGAGGGAGGATTGGAGGACCCTAGGAATGAGGGCTTGGAGGTGGAATTTGAGGGAGCATGCAAAATGAGGGCCCAAGTAGGGTCCCTGCTGGAGTTGATTTTTTTACCAAAGACCCTAAATAATAGAGTAGGGGCCCTACTCTATTATTTAGGGTCTTTGGTAAAAAAATCAACTCCAGCAGGGACCCTACTTGGGCCCTCATTTTGCATGCTCCCTCAAATTCCACCTCCAAGCCCTCATTCCTAGGGTCCTCCAATCCTCCCTCTCATTTGTGGGTCCCTCCGTTTTTCTTTCACAAAATAGGGGCTTGAACCACTTATTGCTGGAGTTGAAGTTAAATTTTGAGCTCTTATTTTTACATGTTGGCTTGGAAAATGAAAGTAAGGGCTTAATTTTAAGGTCTATTGCTGGAGTTGCTCTTAGGTGCTCTTTGCTATGAGCATGAGTGTTAAAGATTTGGTCGTCCTGCAGCTGAGGCAGCTAATATCACGAACCAGCAGCTCAAATGCTGCAGAGACAGCAGTCATCCCAAACGACAGAGCTCTACATGCCCACTGCCGGTGCGAAGCGGTCACGAGGGACTCTCAAGTCTTCAATCACATTCACACCCGACAGGCAGACAATGAACATGGAAATCGGAGATGCAAATATACCAACCCGAAGTGTTCAGGCACATCGGAGGAAAGAATCATAGTGCTATCAGAAATCCCAGCCAGAAGGCCATTTCAAATTTAAGCAAAATCACTTAGTACTTGTACATAGGACTCGACTAGTCTCAAAAACCTCACAGGCACAATTACTAGCAACAACACAAAGATAAGGCGACGCCAAACTCTGGATGATTTAGACAGGTGCATTGTCCACCGGCCACATCGCCATGCCTCAGGAAAATTTCTGCAACAAGAACAAATTTCAACGCAAAAATTAGGAACATCTAAACCATCAGGGTGAAAAGCTGAGATAATGTACATGCAACAATACTATAGGGTGGACATCCTATATTATTCTGAAGAAAAAAATTATAGTGTTAACTAAGAGGGCCTAAAGTGTTCATGCTCAGTTGTGGTAAAAGCGGCAATGGTACAGGAATACAGGGAAGGTACACAAAATCCAACATTATTCAAACCTAGCTATGCAAGAACAGGTATTCAGGGACAATACGTTACAGCAGCTACACAAAATCAAAGGATCACAGGCTGGAAACAACTTACAGATTTTGTTGAAGGCAACAATATCACAGCTCTGGACATACTCGTTCACTGGTGGCTCACACAGATGCTCCTCAATGAGTGTGTCAACAGAGACAAGGTCATCAACGATTGTCATCATGATCTGCAACTTCTTGATGCCATATCCAACAGGGACAAGTTTGGCTGCAACGTAGTCAATAAACATGTTAGAAGGACAACCAAACAGCATAAAGCAGTGGGTTCACAGCTAAATCTCATGTGGTCAGAATACAGCAGTGTATGAGTAACATACATGCACCCCAGAACAAACCGTCCATCTTCACACTCCTTACTGCCTCCTCTAGCTTGGCCATGTCGGTCTCATCATCCCACGGCTTCACATCAAGCAGAACTGAAGACTTGCCAGCTGAGAAGGTAACAACAAAGTTAGCAACAAATTTAAAATCCTAGGAGAATTCGTCTATTCCAAGTGTCAAGAGAAGCAACAAATGAAGAAATGAACATATGCGCGCTGACATACACTCTTTCTTCTTGCCAGAAGCCTTGACAGCCGCAGCACGTGCTTCGGCAGCAGCCTTCTCCTCTTCAGTCTCCTCACCGAAAAGGTCAACATCATCGTCGTCGTCGTCAGCTGCTGGAGCCTGCAGTTAAATAGTATTGCCTAATTAAAAAGTGTGACGAAAGTATGGAAGTGATTACTCACGAATAAAAGGAATCTGAACGTGAATGGAAATTCAAGTATCAATGACTATCATGAAGAACAATTCAAGTCAACCATTAGTAGCAGTAATATGAGCAGATGGCCAGTTTTTAATTATCTGCCAAAGCAGAACATATAAAACTTTATGAGCACATCAGTTCAGTTTATAATTCAGTCATCGCAGAAGTACCTTAGCAACAGCAACATCAGGAGTTGAGGCTTGAGCAACAGCGGATGACTCAACCTTGACCCCTTGGCCCTCTTCGGTAATTCCACTGAACACAAGCAGGTCATGTGACACATGTAAACCAGTGACCCATACATGTAAACACAGTAGGACTTAATAGAGGTCATACCTCAGCCTGACAAGGGCATCAATGTGGCTGAACCACCTTGACACGTTGGTATACTTGGAGGATGGAGCAGTAGAGAACGAGGAGTAGACAGCCAGGTCATCCTTGGAAGCTTGGTAACTGGAGGTAGATTATTGCAGCGTAAGTTGAATGCGATATATACAACAACTGAGAAATTAGGGTGGCAAATAATATACCCAGTGATGTAGCTGTGAGTGAGAAGGAACTCGTCGAGCTTTTTAAGCCCTGCCTCAGAGTTAACTGCGAATGAGACTGCCATCTCCCCTCAAGAAAATTGCACAATTGATCTATCGGCACAGAAAAGAAGATGTCAAAAACGACTCAAAGTGCCCAATCATGACAGCAGTTCAAAAGTTCAGATTAACAGCTAAATACTCTGCTACTTAAAAGGTAAAGCAGAATCATGAACCATAAATAAATATGAAAAAGCAATGTGCATAGACCCTGACCCTAGTCAGTATCATAACAATCCATTCAACCAACAACATATATGAATACCATGCTACAGCAGACTCGACCTAAACCTGTTCGTTCGCCCTAACGAAATCTTACTGATAACCAGTCGGTTGATCCAAAAGACAAGGCAACTCTCTGTAACATACATGACATGTCTAAGACTCGAGTCATTTCACTGAATTTACCAGATCTAACATAAGGAACTAACAAATCATAAAAGGTATTACAAAGGTCCAGCATACTAATACTTAAAGAGTGAAATCTAGTAATTACAAAGCACATCAAATCCTCGTACAACTAAGATCTTATCCAATTCACTGGAACAAATCACGCAGCAAGAATTATCCTGAGCATCTGGGTACGCGCCTAAAGGCTTAAGATTGAAGCACATGTAACACTCTAAGGTGTAGGAACAGAAAAGGAGATTCCCAACGAATCACGAATCCAGCAACTAATAGACAGGCAAAAGGAGCAAGGAAACCGAAAACCTTTCTCCCGACGGGATCGGGGCAGGAGGAGCAGATGGCTTCGGCGACGGCGCGGGTGTGGAGGAGGTGGAGGCGCTGGGGAAAGCGGAGGGAGGTATAGCAGAGGGACACGCCGAGGGTTTCTGCGGCTGCTTTCAGACGTCGGATCTGATCCGACGGTGATGGGATCGAACTCGGCATATACGTTGGGCTGGGAGAGATGCGGGCTCCAGCGGTACAAGTGCGCTGGGGATTGGGCCAGAATATAATTGCGTGGACCCACTAAAACTGGGCTGCTGCTCCTAACAAACGCATTGGGCTTGGGCAAGATCCAAAGTGAATGGAAATACGGTCCATGGCAACTCTATTTTTTTTTTCCATAAAAAAACAGACGCATGAATCAAACTCTTTCATTACAAGTTGGTGCAAGAATGATGTTCATGCATATGCGAATTTTGCAGAGTTTCAATGGCAACCATAGAAATTGAAAAACACCTACTTGATGAATTGCAAATTGTTGAGGTGATTTCGACAGAAGAGGGTACCCAAGGATGTGACAAAATCACCTTCCTTAACATAACCAGGGAAAACGTTGTAGCAGCAAGTTGAGATGTTATCTCTCAATTGATTGGACGTGCGCGTAGGCGGTTGCCAGAAGCGGGGACATGGGGCTCGAGCCCCCCCCCCCCCCCCCCCGGGAAAAAAATATAGTTCTTTGTCCACCATTGGTTGTAGCCCTTGTTGAGGAATGGCATCCAACTATATTAACAGCGTCTAAGTGGCTTCACACTGTTTAAAGGGAGGTTTAAGTTTCTACCCCTGGTTTGCGTTGCTATTGTTACTTTACCCTTTTTTTAAAACTTTTGCGATTTATCTCTGATTTTTCAAATAAAAACGTGACCTATACTCAGGGTAAAATCTCAAAAGAAATATTGCAATTCACGTTTACTTTGAGTTCAACTTTGGGATAAACTCTGGCTTCATTTTGAAAAACTAGAGAAAAATCACAAAGTTGAAAAAAAAAGAATGGTAAAATTGCAAACAATGCAAACCAAGGTAGAAACGCAAAAGCCCCTTCTTTAAATACTACCACGAGCATCAAGGATACCCCCAAGTGCTTATATCATGATTCTTCATGATACTCAATGAAGAGCACAAAATGTCTGAACACTATAAGACAAAGCTAGTTTAGCAAAGATTGGTCGCACTTCGTAGTGTATGGCTAGACTCCCTTTTTATTTTTCTTTCAAGTGTTGGAAAAAGCAATATTGCTCCAGTGGAGATTTTTCTCAAATCTAACATGCATCTCAAAGCAGCATGACTAACCAAACGATTCTTTAATGCTTTCAATCTTCACGCACAGCCCTACCTCGCCTGGTCCAAAACCAACTGTGATTTTTCTGATCCATCTGAAAATCACTATCGCGTGTGGTAGCGTCGGGAGGGGCCTACATGTAAAATTAAAGAGTTAAAAACGTTTAATTAGCTTGACTGCTTTATGATTCGTGCTAATTTTTTTTAAAAAAAAGCTTCACAAGAGCAGTTCTGAGAAGAACTCTTTTACAGAGGACTTTTCAAAAAAAACCTAGGTGGAGAACCAACTGATCCTACTATTGTACACCACCTTGGGAGAACCATCTCTTTACAATGAAACAGCACCAGCACCTATTGTACAGTTTCAACAACAGAAGGACATCTGATTAAAAAAGAAAAAGAAAAAAAAGAGGAAGGACATCTCTGAACCAGAAGAAGGAAAAACATTTTCCTTTTACAGGCACCCCTTTGGCTTTGCCAGCAGCCTGCTCACTGCTGGAAACAAAAGCTAGAAAGTATCCATCTTACTCTTCAAAATTTCCGCAATCCCGCTACAAAATCAGAAGCCACCTTCAACTCACTGACCATTTTGGCGATCCCTGTTGTTCACTGGACGCCAGTCACTGTTTCTTCCTCCCCTATGATCATGCCAGCCACTTCTTTGGTAGCCCTCGCCCTGGTTCCTCTGCCTATTGTTTCTGGGCTGGAAGTGTCCCCCGGTGCTCCGTTTCCTGCCAGACATGTTATTTCGATCCTGGTACCTGTTACTGAATCCACCATGGGAGTCGTTCCAGTTATTTGAGGAATAATGGTTGTTGCTGGAGCTGCGCCAACCAGAATCCGCTGCAGCATCGCCCCAACCGGAGTTGCTATTGCCAGACATGTTATTCCGATCCTGGTACCTGTTATTGGATCCACCACGGGAGTCGTTCCAGTTATTTGAGGAATAATGGTTGTAGCTGGAGCTGTGCCAACCAGAATCCGCTGCAGCATCGCCCCAACCGGAGTTGCTATTGCCAGGAGGCATGTTATCTCGATCCTGGTACCTGTTATTGGATCCACCACGGTAGTCGTTCCAGTTATTTGAGGAACAATGGTTGTTGCTGGAGCTGTGCCAACCAGGATCCGCCACAGCATCGCCCCAACCGGAGTTGCTATTACCCCAGTTACCGGAAGGTTCATCCTTCACTCCACAAGTCGGGTCAGGTCTGGAATTAGCATCCCAGTCCCACTTATCGACTTCAGCTGGCTTCTCAATATAGACATCCCAGTTTCCACACTTGTTCTGAGAAGACTTCTTATCAGCCTCGGTAGCCGAGGCTGAATTATAATCCGAGTCAAATGGTAGCCCTACCTTATCAAGGTCAGCTACCAATTCAGGGTCGATCTTGCAATGGTGGTCGACCTTGTCAATATACATATCAGGGGCAGGCAAAGGAATATCAGAAGGTTGGCCGTGATAATGAGCCCAGAACCTCGCCTTTGCATTCTCAAAATTCTCAAGGGCTCCTGAATCATCCCAGGGCCCTAGGTTACCGCACACTTCAACATATCGCTTGTTTTGACAGAAACTCTGCCAAGAAATGTTGCCAACATAACTGCAAAATTCCCTTTCCCATAACGGGACTAAGCAGTGCTCATTTTCTGCGTGTACGAAAAAATTCTTGTATTAGATGCATTTCAAATGAAGTCTGAAAAAAAAAGAGAGTAAAAGAAGCCATGGAAGAGATGAAACCACTGTCTCTTTATGTTTATGCTGGCTGTATGAGTTCTAAACTGTTAAGAGTTAAGTGTCATGAGATATTTAGATGATTTGCCAGGAGGCTATGTCAATGTTTTCTTGTTATGTGCTTCTGTATGTAACTTTATTTTGATGTCAATACATGAGCTGGCTGCATCTCCACCTTGCTCTAAAAAGAAAAATGGAGATAACTTACATCATAAGTCGAGGAATAATTTCTGTTTAGCAGTGTTTGGCATGTTTTTATTTCCACGGTTATCTACACCTAAACCAACTTCTAGAGTTGACTGTTTACAAACCATAACTGTTTCTTATATAAGATGCTCAGGTTTATTATTTTCCAGATGACAGTACAGTCTATCTTCATTCTTATGAACAAATATTAGGATGCAGCAGTAGAATCATTAAAAATTCTATATAAATGTTACAATCTTATAATGACAGCATTCATTCTAAAGTCAAGTTTCTCTGTCGCAACATAGCTGAATTACGGTTACAACATTTATCTCAATATGATGACTAATAAGGTGAGAAGTAATAGACCATGTGTCCTCTAGCGGATTATAACTTTGAGGTCATGCTACTTAAGGAAAACAGCGTAGACGGTAAACGGTAGGCAGTCAGGTTAAACGGCCGTTTAAGCATAGGCGATGGTCACCCGTCTAGCGTTTAGACACCATTTAATTCTGTTTAATAAAACAGTGGTGGGACCCATTGTGGACATTCTACTTAGTCAAAGGTGAAAAAGCAACAAATTCAGGATGTGCGCGCTAAGTGAGCCATGAATCAGGACAATCCCAGCCGCTAAATCTCACGGAACGTTGTTTGGACGTAGGTATCAGCAAAATGGTGAAACGGATGGTTGCTACTTGCTATTGCTTTTAGGCAACTAGAATAAATGAAGAAAGATTCAATATTTAAAAATGGCGCATATAATATATAATGGTGCTGAATATTATGGTGCTAAATTCAATGTATTGCGAAAATATCATGGTGCTGAATTCCCATTAACTTAATATAATAAGCCCATTACTTTTCTACTCTATCACGGAACAGTGGTGAGCAGACTATGACTGCGGTGGAAAAAAACGGTTTCTTCTACAGATTTACATATAGCAACTAATGAAAGACCCTTGTTCTGTATCCTCAAATAGGGTGGCTAGGAAGGATAATCAAATCTAGCATTTTCTGGCATGCAGGGTAAGAACATTTTTTAATCAGGAGAAAGTTTAGTGCTAATGGTTACTTGTATCAGTGACTAAGATATTAATTAAGAACTTGCAGGGGCAGGGCAATCCACCAATCAGCTTGTTTCTAAGAAGATTGAAGTGGTGAATGCACAAATCGACCTGTTCCTACCCAACGTGATTGTAAGATGTTTTGATTCGAATAAAGCTACAGGATTGCGAAAATCGGAAGCAAGGAATCGGAACAGGATAGAGATGTCGAGAGAGGAGGGGAAGAACAGTCGACCAAGAAGCGTCCGTACCGTAATCCGGCGGAGGAAGAGGAGGCCGCCAAGGGCGGCGGTCGCGATGTCCCCTCACATGCCGCGACCGATTCCAACCCCCCATCAGGAGGAGGAAGAGGAGGAGCGCCGGCGCCCCAACTCGGCGGCTCGCCGGCGGAGCCCCCAACTTCCGGTACCCAACTAAGCCAGCCGAATGGCAGGCAATAGGAATGCGAACTCGCCTGCGGTGCGGCTAGGATTCTCGCGTCGCAAGATTGGCCTCCTCTGGGCGAGGATTCCCGCGATATATTGACACAGCCGAGAGCGGAAAAGGCAAGTAGAGAGCCGCGAGAGCGGCGCGTGCGAGTGTGCGAGGCACGAGGAAGAAGAAACGGAAAGAAGAGGAAGCCGAGGGGGAAACGTGCGGAGGTTGGGCCGGGCCGTCCAAGTCCATCGCCACTGGGCTTTGGAATATCATCTCGTGTGCTTCGCATTCTTCCACTTCGCACTTCAGCTTCTCCAATATCGTTGGCCCTTGCTTCTCCACTCCACCACCATGCTCACCGTCGCCATGGCCGCGCGCCCCTTGACCGTGAGCAGCTCATGCCGGCATCGTCTTCCAGAAAAAATTGCTGCGGATTCCGATCCGTCCTCCTCCCCTGGTACATATGTTGCCTCCCAGCGCGCCCCCACTATTTTTGATTCCTCCTCTTCCTAATTTTCCCCCATTTAGCAGCAGTTCATGCAGTCAAATTGAAGCGGCGATCGTTTATTCGCCCAGGACACATGGTGCTGACGTCTGTGGCAGGTAGCTCCGAGGGTCCCTGTTTCCCGGCAAGCTTGATTGCAGTTGCAGTGTCTTCGATGAAATGTCTGTGAGTTACTGACATGAGTGCGATATCTGGGTTGCAGTGGGGAGTCTGGTTGCTGCTGGTGCCGCAAATGCTGCCGAGCTACAGGATTATCTGGTGAGGGAGAGAATCATACGCGCCTTCAACTTGGGTCTTTTTCATTGTTTATTTCATGCCTGATTGGTTGTGCTAAGATTACAGCATGACTAATGTTTTTTAGTGAAATCATTGACTGCATAAGCTGTACCATATATCAATTATAGTAGTGAGCAACGACATACACTTTTGCACCTGTGACATCGTCATTCTGTAACATGTTGCTTCTTATAACTTTCTTGTTGCATATGTTTGCTTGTCCTTCCATTGCAATGAAATTTTGTTTTTTCATTAATCCTTGCAAACTGATTGCTTCTCAACAGCAGGGACCATCAGGAATTCTTTTGGCTGACCTCGGGATTGGAGATTGGTTTGGAGGTTTGCTCTATTCAGCTGGGCAGCAGGCTAATGAAGCTGTTCAGGATCAGCTGTCTGCTCTCAGTTTCACTAGGTTCATTTTTCTGTTCTCACTTCTGTTGTGAACAATTCAACCTCCTCTCTTCTTCCATTTCCCTGCTTACTGTTCATATCTCTTCTCTGGCTGACCTTGGCTTTGATTTTCCAGCGTGGCAGTCATTTTTGGAGCCGGACTTGTGACTAGTTTGTCTCCTTGTACACTCAGTGTTCTGCCATTGACTCTAGGATATATAGGTAAGTGTAAGAGTTATCTTTTGAGATGGTTATTAACTTCCCAGAATTGGTTAGTCGAGAAAACTTCCCAGAATTGGTTACCATTTGATTACCCTAATGTAGCACTTTCTTCATAAACTTTCAGGTGCATTTGGCTCTGGGAAAGACCGAGCTGAGGTAATATAAGAGGACTGATCAAATTGTGGTTCTGTATACCCTAAGTAAAAGAACTATGAGAAATAAGCATTTATCTTAGAGGATGTGAATTTCCAAAAAAAAATATCTGCACTAGAGCAGTTTTATGCACTAGAGCAGTTTTATGATCTAACTCTTAACTTGTATTGACCTGTCATTTCCTATCTGTTAGGTTGTCGGAAATTCAATTGCTTTTTCGTTAGGACTGGCAACAACCTTAGCTATTCTTGGTGTTGCTGCTTCTTTTGCTGGAAAGGCTTATGGTCAGGTCGGACAAGGACTACCAGTGGCTGCTTCTGGATTGGCCATCATCATGGGAATGAACCTTCTGGAGGTAAATCACTAGGCAAAATGGAATTTTCGTAAAACTGGAGTTCAACAGACTTTTCGCCTTCCTCATTTCCTTGATCTGTATCATTTAATGAGCTGATTTAGTCCCTGTCTTTCTCAGTTCTTATTATAAAACTGGTGTAATGGTTGTTCATTATGTGAAATTCATATTTCTATTCCCCCCCTTCTTTTTTAGGAATTTATTTTTGCGTCTTTAGCGGCACATATTAGCAAGTGTGTTGTCCTAAACTTTCTGTTTTCTGATACTCTTTATTTAACAGGTAGTTGAGTTGCAAATCCCGTCATTTTTCAGCGATTTTGACCCTCGAGCTGCAGCAGCTAACCTTCCTTCAAGTGATGCCTCCTGACATTATTTTTCCCCAGTTAAAAGTACTAATATGCCATGATTCTCTTTATTCACAAATAATATGTTTTCTCTTTCTGTTTATTTATTTTCTTGTCAGGTGTACAAGCGTATCTTGCTGGTCTTACATTTGCATTGGCGGCGTCACCTTGCAGCACACCTGTCCTTGCTACCCTTCTTGGATATGTTGCCACTTCAAGAGTATGCATAATTGATTCATAAGTTTCCTCCGCTGTTAATAGTTTATTACTGCTCTTTAAACTCAACTTAATGGAAGTGTGTTGAGAGTTTTAGCATGGACACTTAGATTAATTAGTAAAGTTAGCAAATAATTACATGTTTTTCATGCAGTGCTTTTATGTTTCGCCTATTGTGATTCCTGAAATGAAAATGATAATGATGATAATGTTATGTCACCACAACTTCATGCCTTTTCCTTTGAGGATCGAATTATAGATTTTAATTAGTAAAATTAGCAATACGTTCTGTCATGCAATGATTTTATATTCCCCCCTAACGTGTTTTCTTAAACGATAATGATGATGACGTCCTGTCACCACAACTTCATGCCTTTTGCTTTCAGGATCCAATTATTGGAGGGAGCTTATTGTTGACATATACAACCGGCTATGTTGCACCTCTTCTTATTGCAGCTTCTTTTGCTGGTGCATTGCAGGTGAGCACATCATTGTTCTATTTTTTCTCGAAGAACTACCTTTTTTCTTATATATTATGCCCCTCATATGAAGTTGAAATGCTTCTGTAGAGTTTGCTGTCATTCAGAAGATATTCAGCATGGATAAATCCAATCAGGTATCTAATTAATACTGAAATATGAACGTTTCTTTCTAGTCAAGATTCTGAAATCGAAGATGAATATGGAAACCTTTTACTGCACTTCTACTTGTCTATTTATAAATGTTTATAAGATATGTCTACCTAAACTAGCTAACTAAGTTCACACTTGGACTTTGATATGTAGATTGTCTGCCAAAGAACCAGTCCGTAAAATGGCATATGGACTCCCTTTCTTGTTTCAGATCATATTTGTCAATGGCATTGCGAACTACTGAACTTGCCTATTTGCCTCACTATCAATTGCGCCTTCTAGTATTATCGTTCTTTTTTCTAGAGATATTAATTGCATTAACGTTTTGTTGGCAGTGGTGCATTTCTACTCGGTGGAGGCATTTACACCCTATTGGATCGAGTTTTTCCTGCAACGTCAATGGTCATGTAGGCAAGTGTTGGACAACTCAGGTTCAAGGCAACTGCCCGTTCAACTTTGATGCAGGATAATGTCTTCGGATGTAATGTAAAGTAGCTAGATGATTAATGAATGCTAACAGAATACATTCAGTTCTCTCTGCATTATCTAGGCATGAACTGCGGTTCATGACAACCAAAACATCTGGACCTCGGTAGTCTGTACAGGCGTTGTAATTGGACATCTTCTCTGCTGTCTTTTTGCTTGGATAGATTGATAGAATATGTGAAAAATTCATACACAGTCGCAGAACAAAGAAATATGCATTATATGGCCTCGACTTTCATGGTCGCACCCAATTCACTGGTCAAATATTATGCTATGTGTTTCTTTACCATGCATTCTATAAGATGTAATACTGCATAATTGTTGTGCTAGATACAACGTTTTCACATGATACGGTAACAAACTTATTTTTGTACAAAGTCAGTAATTATGGGTGCCAACTTGCTGCACATTAGTCCAAGGTTTGACTGTTTGAGTGAATTTTGCCGAGAATTTGTATAAGGTAATATTAGAATCCGGCCTGTGATAATACCTTCTGGTTTAATCTTGTATGCAGTCAGACATTTTCACGGTCTCTAACACACTCTTCTGACTAATAATATACATAAAAATATATTACTTTAAACAAGAAGAAGTTATGAATATTCTAGTATTACATTAACTATATCTTGTCAATGTATTTTGCTCCAGACTCCAGTATATCATTTGTGATATACAATTTGTTTCATTCGTGAGCAATGGCTTTTACCCTTCTATCCATCATCTTTTACAACTTCTTGGCAACAATGAATCCATCCCAACAAAATTGAAACAAGGAAAAGACTCCAATATCAAATGTTAAACTATTATAGAACTAAACCACACTTTATGTTATTACACATAAATTCCTAAGCCAACTTCCTTCGGGTCAGTTTCTACCATCCAGGAAGGCCTGTAAATTCAAGTGACAGAACATGTTAGCTCAGCAACCAAGCATGAGTTGAAACATTTTATTCATCTCTGAGGATGGATAAAGAGAATCACTTGTTCATCACGAAGTTGGTTGTCCCTTGAGATGCGCGCTCAAGAAGTAGCTTCCTTGCTTCAATTGATATTCCCTCCGGCTGCAACATAATTAATTGAGACTCTCTAGTTTGGAAACCCAAATTCTTTGTTAGTTTTTTTTTCTCATTTATTTTTCTTTTACTAAGCATTACTCACCTCTTCCGGAAACCAAACACCTGGCTGCGTATTGCCCTCAAGAACCGCTAAAACGAATGCCGCCGTTGCACAGCCTACTGACCTGAAATTCCCATGCGACGCAGACATTGTTCCCCAGTAATTTTAGTAAGTGATAGAAGAGTGCACCAGGGCACTTGATATGTACGATACAGGATCCAGTTTTAGCATAGAGATTCCTGGACGATATGGTGGTCTCTGAACAAAAACACCTTTTACAAGTATTCAGGACATATGACGAATCATGATAAACAGATTTCTCTCAGTTTGGAGATCAACATAGACTACACTATGGTTTGGATAAAGTTAATGTGAAACGTCCTATCAGTAAGTAATCTGACTGCTGGTGATGAATAATTTCAAAGATTAGATAACAATCAGGTTATAGATCGCAAGGGTAATTGTTCATGCTCTGTACTTACACAGATAGCTTTCTATGTGTAAATAGTCCAACAGTGCTCCGGCCATTTGAACACTCCAAGTCCACCTGCACAAATAAATAAAATTTGATCAGGCATTGCCCATTAGCAGTCCAGTACCACTCTTGACACAAGTAAAACTTACTCTCATGGAGACACGTTCTCCTGCAATGCCATCAACAGCTCGAACCAAAGGGTCAACAAACTGAACCAACTTTAGAACCTTATTTTTATTCCTCAAGAACTCCTGAAAAGGACCAAAATTGATTCGTTGAGTCGGGTCAGGCATTATCATTTAAATTTTCTGAATTCTAGCGTGCTGCAAACCATGTTTCTTTAACTTTAGCACAGGAATTACTACTTAAATTCGTAACTGCAGAAATATAAATGCAATTAGCTGTTTGCAACTTCTATGATTTTTAACTATTCTTGCTAGTAGTAACTCAAGTGAACAGCTTCATGATGCATAATCTGAGAAAAAGGACATACAACAGGTAAAAAGTTTGCAAACGCCTGCATTCCCCAATTCCAGAAGAAAGGAGCAGTACCAAATCGAGCACTAACAGTTGGGACACCTAAAATCTTAAAAGTACTCTTCACTTCAGGCAAATTCCTGAAATTAAAAATGTAAGTGAAATTTATTAGCTTTCCTCTGGGATTTTTGTTTTATATTATTAAATACGTATCTATTATAAAATCAAATATTAAAAGGTGGACATTGGCCCAAGTACTTACAATAAGTAAACATTTTTCTTTCTGACCCCCTTTCCAAAATCAATGTTCAGAACTCCACTGTAGGGCTTCAGTTTGATTTCTTCTCCTGCATTAATAATACCTTAATATACTTCTTTTTAGAATCAAAAGACATCTTGCTCTTTCCCATTTATTAATAAACGAGACCGTTCGAAGCAGTTTACAGCCCAGGTTAACATCCATGTAGGTTTTGCCGCTGACCACCTACGGCAATCAGCGCAAAATCTATAGAGATATCTTTTATACTGTAGGTGAATTGGTGAAGAAATCATAAGTACCCTTGTTATATGCAGTTACATCCTCCCCAAGAAGCATGAAACTTGTTGTCAATATTGTTGGGCCAGCACCACCAGAACCTGCAGTATAGTAGAAGAATCTAAAAAGGGGATTTAGCAACATATATAATAGGTATGGGTGCATAAAAAAATACCAATCACTAATTACATAAATCATGGAATCAACTTTTCTGATTATACAATTTTTCTGAAGATAACATATTTACTCAGCCTGTCTATTTAAAGATAACATGTAATGCAAACAGGAAACCAAGTCTACCCTTTCTGTACAATGCATAATTATCTTGATATTTTCATTTATATAGTTAATAAAGAACTCTAACCTTAATCTCTCAGGTTCGCAATCATTTTCACTTCTGGCCGCATGCACAAGCTCAGCAGCCATCACTGTCACAAGGGGACAATACAATGCACCAATAAACAGTATAAAACAAGATTCTCACCTCTTCTAGATATCAACACCTATTACTGAATTAAAGAACCATCATCTATGTAGAAGTTTCACTAAACTACTAACAGAAAATTGTGTTGTCCACTTTGAAGTGCAGTATGTTATTCTGCCAAATGGAAGAATGCATCTGCAACTGAGTACTTCACTCAATTTAACACAAATATGGTTATTTAAAGCTTGAGAACTATAAGATACTTGCTCCGGGCGTGTAGATTTACAATATGTGGTCAACGTTTTTACGTTGCCCACTAATTTGAGCAAATGTATTTAAATTAACTAAGCGGTTTTTATATACTAATAATGCAAGTTCGCTGTAAAAACATTTCATTATCCTACATTCAACGACAATAAAGATCATGTAGACGAAATATGTGCCTATTTCTGTTTTTCTTTCTTGAAGACGAAATAAAGAACAGATATCAAATCTGACGTACTGTATCGCGGAAATATGAGTACCATTGCTCACTCCAGGATATATGCCAGCGGAAGTAATAGCTGGAACACCAGCAGCTTTTGCTTGTTCATGGAAACCTTTTGCTCTCCACGAATAGTCCGTGTCATCGCAAACATCAATGTATGCTGTCTATACAGAAAATAAAAAGGCATCATCAGGCAAGTAAAGGCACTGTTGACTTGAACAGATTACTACATGTGTAACACATTTTATGCAATTGAGCCTCTAGAAATACATGCTTCCACCTTAGTAGATATCGCTGCTTCCAAGACGGCACACTTTTGCTCCCTTTGGAAAGGTCCAGCAGTATGAACTACTAAATCCACACCTGGATGGGTCAAGCATCCTCATCAGAAGTTAGAAAATCTAGAAATATTTGGTTATTACAGAGCATTTGAAAGAGATAGCCTCCCCTGCTCTTGTGGAACTGTGCCACCAATTAATTAGTATTACTCCAGCATAAGCAGGATTACTAACCTTGTAGCGCGTTCTCCAACATGCTTGCATTTCGGGTATCAACTTCAACGAATTCGGATTGCTCCCCAAGTTTCGCAGCAAATGATTCACCTTTCTCCCTGGAAGCAAATTAAAATGGCGCCTACCAATGAGTGACGACGGTCATCGCAATAGGACTGGTGCAGAGGAGGAGGTGAATGTGTCGCGGCCGCTAGCTTACCTGTTCTTGTCTCCAACGAGGATGCTGAGGTCGGGGCGGAGCTTGGAGAGCGCGGTGGCCGTGGAGCCGCCCACGCGGCCGGCGCCGCCGAGCACGAGCACGCGGGCGCTCGAGGGCTTCCTCCTCTTGGTCGCGTCGGCGGAGGAGGGAGCGGCGGACGAGGTGGCCACGGCGGCTGGAGGCGCGCACGCTCTGACCACGGCCATGGTGGCCACCATTCTTCCGGCTGGCGCGCTGTGATGTGTGTAGGCTTATCGTTTGCGCTATGGCGCTATGCGGTGAACGTCCGTTACGACGTGTGGCCGTTGGCGAACCTGGCGCGGTGGCGCGTCTCGTATACATCACGCTGCGCCGTCGTGTGGTATTCTGGAGTTGGGCTGCTGAATTACCAAGGTGATTCGGCCTATGCGGTTTTCCGTTTTTTTTTTTTTGAGAACAGGTTTTCCGTTGTTGGGCTGTCCATCAATCAATACTCATGAGTCATGAGATGGGCTTTGTAGCTTACTAGGTGAGTGCCCGTGCGTTGCTACGGGTCTTTAAAACAACACAATCGAAGTATTTCCCTTCAAACGATAGAAATAGTGATCATGCAACTTTAATGTGTTAAAACAAATAAGCATTTATTCATTTAAACAATTAGCGAGTCGTTCATTGTTATGGACATCTAAAACAACAAAAATCTATTTGCCTTCCACAAAATTCATAGTCACCATGCATACACTCCATGTCCCTAAAGGAAGTCGTTTTAAAATTCATAATCACCATGTATACACTACCGCCCCGCCGAAATGTTGCTTGTCCCCAAGCAACACTGTGATCCGCAGAGCGGGCTCCTCTGTGCTCATTCCCAGCTGCCCACATCCTTCCATTGAGACTGTCATCTTCAGCCTCCTGTAATCTGATCTTAACAATACCAGGGTCCCATTGTCTTCTCATGTATGGCTCAAGTTGTAGGTCACTTTCTCCTGAACTAAAACTACCAAGTCTCCACGACTGAGTTTTCACAAGAATTGGTTGCTTTACCTTGGTCATCACACTGACATCCTCACACCACCATGACGATATCCCAATGAGCAACAAAGGAACGGACACTATATTCTTTTCAAACCTCAAAGGCACAATATCCTTGGTCTTGTCTGAACTCTCATAAGAATTGGCTTGTAACATTGCTCTGTTAGTATACTTTGCTAACAGCACAATAACACGTATCAAAGAGTCTTGAGCTATGGACTGTTCAGGTTTAGCCCTCTTCTCAACAGAAATGTGCAGCCACCAATAAAGAAAATGTGTTTTCATCATATATAATTGCACGCTCTCAGGTATCAGGGCAGGAGCACAATATATTGTGAGGGGGATCTCCACTTCAACCAAACCAAGGAAACATCTAGTTCTGATGTCATCAGCATGCGATTCAGATTTTAAGTACCTGGGTCCCATTGCTTGACAGAAATGTGCAGGTTCTTGTACCAAATGTCCATCAGGTAATTACCAGCAGAAAACACGAACTTCATAGCTCCGTTGCTGGGCTGCAAATCATGGTGAATGCTCAAATTCCTTCTGATTAGCTCACAATTCCCTTTGCGAAAAGTGTTGGTCAATGCTTTGCATTCCTTGTCATTGCTCAAATACATCTTGTTGAGCTCTGCTTTCTCAGTATCCACACTCACTTTCTGTGGTTATTTTCTGCAATAACCCATCATTTGTGTCCATGTCGTCTATACTGTCCTCGTCCAACACAACATTCACTGAAGGCATTTTCTCTAACATCACACAGATAGCACCATCAGATGCTGCTGGTGACATGATCTTGATCTGCTCAGTGCCACCCTTACAAGGCATTTCATCCAGCAATCCTTCCACAGGAGTTGTGCTAGTATCCAAGAGAGAGAGAACGTCCCTGACATTTGTTGGCTTGATGTTGAGGTCTGACTCTGCCAATGGTTTCCTCTCCTCATCAACAAGGCATTCACCTCATTGAGCTAACTCCTCCAATAAACTATAATGCAAATTGGAGTCCTGTGACATGTCATTATCCCACACGACATTCAGACTTTGGCATTTTATCAAGCACCTGGTGAGCAGAACACATGGCACTTCCTTTCGACAATAATGTTAGATTGTCATCTCCAGGAATCAAGTCACATAGGAAAGATGGAGGAAAAGAGTTCCCCATCACATTCTGCTGGCCGCCCATCAACTCTCCGCCTTGCGCTAGTTGCCGCAACAAACCATCATGCAAATCAAGGTCCTGCAACAGCTCTTCATCCCAAACCACATCCATCACAGGAATTTTTTCAAACACCTCACCTGCAGGCCCCTCCAACTGTATAGGAGCCATGACTAACTCAGGATCCATGAACTCCACCTTGGTTGGCACTGTTGTTGCCTGATTGAGTATGTCTTCAGTGAATGGTTCGGCAATTCGCTCCCTCGCCTCAGTGACCAGGCAGTCTTCGAGGTGCCTTAACGGATCTAATAGACCAATCTAAAAAAAAACTGATTTAATAGACCACCATGCGAGTTGCAGTCTGTTGATTTATCATCATCCCAGATCACATTCCCCAGAGGCATTTCATCAAACACTTGGAGGGCAGAACCTTCAGACAACACCAGAAGGGCACCCTGCTCGTGGCTGTGGCAACCATGGCCGCTGCTGATGCCATATCCGCCGCCGACGCCGCAGTCGCGGTTGCCATCCACGCCATAGAGCATGCCGCCGTGGCCACGGTCGCCTCCGTCAACGTGGAAGCCACCCGCGAGCTCGCTGCCGTAGCAACCGTTGCCGCCACCGTGGTCACTTCCGTTGGGGCAGAAGCAGCCTGCCGCGCGGCAGTCAGGAGCCGTGATGTCGAAGGTCTTGGGACTCCCGTAGTTGTCCGCGCGGACCTCAAACTCGACGGAGTCGCGAACGTTGAGGATGCGGACGCCGTCGGACTTGAGGGAGGGCTGGTGGAAGTGGAGGTACTCGCCGCCAATCTCGGGGGTGACGAAGCCGGAGCCCTTGGTGGCGTTAAACCACCTCACCGTCTCCATCACCCTGTTCACTGCCGGCACCTCGACCGCCGCAGCCATCGACACCGGGTTCGGTGGGGAGGACACGGACCGCATCTTCCACGGCGATAACGAGCTTGTTGAGGTCGCAACTCAAGGCGACGGCGGGGTTGGAGACGGGAAGGGCGCCTACAGCCACCGAAGCCTTCTTCTCCCCCGCATGCCGCCGGCTCCCCATGCCCCGAGCAGGCCGTTATTGTACGCGGCGGGAGGCGGAGCCTAGGGGTTGGGAAGGCGTGGGAGAGGATGACGGGGAGTTGGCGGAGGAAGCGGTAGAACGGGGAGGCGACGGAGTAGTGGGGCGACGCGTTTTGAATCGGAGGTGCGCGGAATAAGGCTGCGCAGACGACACCTAGCCAATTCATTAGTTGCAGAGACTGTAGGACCGAGGTCTGATTTTGGCCCGTCTCAACATTCACGGGGATGCTTAATCCGCAAGCAGCTTCTCGAAATACGCGTCGTTTAACGCGGTTACGCCCTGCGTGACGATGACGCGCTCCAGTTTCCGAATCCGCTTCCGATGCGCCACGTCAAAAAGCCACGTGGCCCGCGTCCCGTCCCTTCTTCTCCCCCCTGCTCCAAACTTCCATTCCCCATTCGAAGCACAGGGCAGAGTTGGAAAGGAAAGCGAACCTCGATTCCCCCAAAAATTCCCATCGCCTCTCCTCCTCCTCGCCGAGTCCAGCTCCGGACCAGACCCCGATCCATGGCCGGCTACCCACCCCCCGGCTCCGGCTACCCCTACGGCCCCGGCGGCGGCTACGGGGCGCCATCGCCCTACGGCTCGGCGGCTCCCTCCGCGCCGCCGTACGGCGAGAAGCCCCCCAAGGAAGGGAAGACCTCTTCCTCCTCGGCCCCGTACTACGGCGCCCCGGGCTACGGCGAGAAGCCCCCCAAGGAAGGCAAGCCCTCCTCGGCGCCCTACTACGGCGCCCCGCCCCAGCCCAACCCCTACGGCGGCGGGAGTGGCGGGTACGGCGCCCCACCTCAGCCCAACCCCTACGGCGGCGGGAGTGGCGGGTACGGCGGGCAGCAGTACGGCGCGCCGCAGCACTCGTCGGCGCCGGCGTATGGGGCCCCGCCTCCCGCGTACGGGGCGCCCGGCGGGTACGGGAGCCCGTTCGCGGCGCTGGTCCCGTCGCAGTTCCCACCCGGGACCGACCCCAACGTCGTGGCGTGCTTCCAGGCCGCGGACCGCGACGGGAGCGGGATGATCGACGACAAGGAGCTGCAGTCCGCGCTGTCCGGGTACAACCAGAGCTTCAGCCTCCGCACCGTGCACCTCCTCATGTACCTCTTCACCAACACCAACGTCCGCAGGATCGGTAAAGCCCCATCCCATCATGCCCCCCTCTCCCTTCCTCCGCACTGCCATTGTTATGCGCCGCGAGTTGCTGCCGTAGTTTGGTAGGTGTGGTGCGCGTCACGATGAGATCAAACATTGAATTAATCAAGTGGACCTATTCTCCTGCTGTGTGCAAAATAATTGTGCAGAAGCGTAGAGTGCAGACGGCTTTGAGTTAGTTTCTTGTCCTGACTAGTGACTAGGTGTCACGCACTGCACTGCAGATACAGCACCAAGTAACATAACCTGTTTGTAGTTTTCCAAAACCATGGAATCTATTCGCAGTATGAAAGGGTGCTACTGACCATATCACTGTCTAGCCTTTCACAGGATCGGTAAGCCCATCCCACCATGCTCCTCTCCCTTCCTTCGCCCTCCCATTGTTCATCCAATCATCCTAGGGTGCGCAGCGAGTTTGGTAGGCTATCGTGCATGTTGCGGTGTGGTCAAGCATTGAACTAATCAAGTAGATCCATTCATTGTGTTGATCATGTAGAGGCGTATAGTGCAGATGACTCGAGTTGGTCCTGTCCTGACTAGGTCGCACACACACACTGAAGATACAACACCGATCAGCATAACCTTTTAGCAGTAACACTGGCACATATATAATTTTATAAAGGCAAGCTGGGGCCATAATGATAATTTTGATTGTTAGGACTTGGATTCAGTTCAATAGATGTTCCTTAGTTTGCACATACATGGATGCATGTATCAATGTAAGTCTTTGGATCCACCAAGCTGACCAAGGTTTGACTTTGGGAATGGAGACGGAGGGCTAGTATATATACCACTTGATTAATGAGCCAGTGGATGACACAGTGGGATTTGTTTAATCGTGTAGCATTGTGGAATAATTCAGTTGGTACTAACTTGGCTGCATGTGGTGGCCTGTTGTTAGATCCTTCATGCTCTGCTTTGTTGAGAATTATGTGATTTCTAGTCAAAGGTAATGGAATAGAACTTTAATGTGGTCTCGCCATAGGAGTTGCAGTGATAATTGTTGTCCTCCTTTTCTTAGCTGCAGATGTGACTTTAGATTTTGCTTCCTCTGGACACATGGCATTTGTAGATTCTGTATTACAGTTTATCTTGGTCCATGTTGTAAAGAAGCTTGTATTCTATAATGATTCAAGAGGTTTGAAACCAGAACCTTTTTATTTATATACTCCAACCAAAAACACTTTCAAGGTGAATATCTATATGGAATTGTGATTTACTTAGCTTTTGATAGTTGATTCAGAATACTTGTGTTTGTGAACTTAGTTCTGGCACATAATTCAGTAACGATATTTTTCTGTCTTGTTCTTTATTTTTAGTCAGTTTGTTAGATTGTTTTTCTATGGTTTCTCAGAGGGTGTTTTGTATCTTTTTTTCACTATATATTGTTTTGTTTACTGGTTTAGGAAATGTCAAGAATTTCTTGCTTTGGTATCAACTCAAAAATAAATAAAATAAAATAAAAAACAAGTTCCAGCTATGAAAGCTTTATCTCTAACATTGTGTTACTTGTACTTTGTATTTCTTTGGTCCAACACTGCAAAATTCAGCATTTCGTTTTATCTGCAAGTTCGGAAGTTCCTTATGTGTGAATTTTTATTTATCCTTTCAGGACCCAAGGAATTTACTGATGTTTTCTACAGTCTTCAGAACTGGAGGGTGAGATGGCTGCAACTTAAGTTCCCTTTGTTACCTTTCAATTAAAATATGGAGAACCAATGAGCTAAGCTATTGAAATAATACCTGAACATTTTTACTGTGCAGTCAATATTTGAGAGGTTTGACCGTGATCGGAGTGGTAAGATTGACGCATCAGAACTGCGTGATGCTCTTCTCAGTCTGGGATATGCTGTTTCCCCAACCGTCCTGGACCTGCTTGTGTCTAAATTTGATAAGACTGGGGGAAAGAGCAGAGCAGTTGAATATGACAACTTCATTGAGTAAGTATCTTACTTCAATCTTTTTATGTTCATCATGTCTTGACTAATTTATAAGTTTCCACTGTGTTCATTTTTAAAATGGGTATTGTTTGCACGTATCAATAGCGTCCTTTAACCATATGTCAAACTTCCAAAGCTCATTGATTTATCCATAATGTCATTATTGACAATTAGTGAAAAAGTTTGCTCTATATCTTGAAGCAAACTATTTGTCCTTAGTCGTAACGGGTGAAAGTTTGAACCAGAAACTTGTTTGTTCATTAATTTGGCTTCTAATTTCATCCGTGTTTTCTGATGAAAGAAAATTTTGATCATGAACTCTATAATTCAGATACATTGAATTCTCCATGAGTCGTGCTTTATCATAATTCTAACTCCTTTCCTTCTCTCTCTGCAGATGCTGCCTCACTGTCAAGGTATACTTTCCCACCAAATTGGGCAGACTCAAATACAGACAGCCTCAGCAAACCTTTGTATCTTGTTCGTATCTCAGAAATGCACCTTATGATCATATATGTGCTCATTTTTGGTATACTTTTGCAGGGGCTGACCGAGAAGTTCAAGGAAAAGGACACTGCATTCTCTGGATCTGCAACTTTTACGTATGAGGCTTTCATGCTGACCGTGCTCCCTTTTCTCATCGCGTAATGTGGCACATGTGCTACTTGAGAGCTGAGAGACGCTTAAGGATACAATGTCAGTTGAAAGACAATGTTCATGTTGAGAGAGGTTTCTCTAGCTGGTTTGATTCTGGGGATTTAACTAGTTTACTTTGTAGCCTGTATGAAATGCTTGGATAATTATGGGTGCCTGGATAACACAATGTGAACGTTTGCAGTGTGTATCTAGTTTTCTATGATCATTATAATAAAGTATGTTAGCTATATCTACTTCTCTAAATCATTTGGGATGTCGCTGCTTCTTTGCAAACATTACGGAAGTCATCATCTTGCCAAATCTATCGCAGGTTGCTTAGCTTGCGCACCCAGCTGCCCGCCTGCAAATCATAAACTCTGCCCAGCTCGTTCCCGCACCACCAGTACTGGCCAGTCTACTGGTCACGTCTCAACGCTACCTGGCTCGGCAAGGAGAGGAATGATGAGTCAGGGATGCGCATGTTCAGTTCATGGTCATAGCTGTTGGTGACATAATTATGTCACCCATGCCAATTGTAGCGTGCTTAACGCTACAGGCTGTTTATGCCACAGTTAGGGCGTGTTCGGCGTTTTAGAGTCTAAAATTTAGAGGGGTTTAAACACAAAGAATCTTATCTTAAATAAAGTTTAATTACAAAACTAACTGCAGAACCCCCCTCTAAATCGCGAGACGAATTTAACGAGGGTAGTTAAGCCGTGATTAGACGATATTTACTGTAGCATTACTGTAGCAAAACATAGATTAATTAGGCTCATTAGATTCGTCTCGTAAAGATGTACCCATCTGTAAAAAGGTTTTGTCATTAGACTTTATTTAATACTCCTAAATAATAAAATTCTCTTTAGAGTTAAATTTTAGAGGGGTCTAAACGGTGAAACGAACACACCCTTAGACTGACCGCAACAATAAACTCTATTTTTCACCTTCTAAAGGAATATTCTATATCAACTCTGAAAGATTCCACCCTCGTTACAGCAAGGAACTGTATCGCCTCCTCCATCCGCTCGCCGCCGCCTCCCGCGCTCCCTGCTCCGGCGCGCCGCCGCCTCCCGCGCTGCTCCGCGCCGCTCCACAGCCTGGCACGGGCTGCCCTGTGGGACGATGGCGCCGCGCTCCTCGCCGACCTCAACGCGACGCAGGCCGCACTCGCCGCCGGGCGCGCCGAGCACGCCGGCCTCTACGCCCGCATCGGCACCGCCAACGAGCTCCTCCGCACCCTTCTCGACGCCCCGCGGCAGCAGCAGCAACAGGTGGCTGCCACCGATGTCGACGGGTGGCCGCGCGAGCCCGCCGGCGAGCTGAAGCTGGCCGTCGTAGTGAGGGAGGCCATCCAGGACGCGTCGTCCTCGAGGAAGACCGTGCGACCACCAGCGTCGGCAGCTTCTTGAACTGCGACGTCGTGCCGTCCAAAGAAGAAGAGCGACAAGGCCTCCTGCTCCGGTGATTATGAGAAAAAAATTAGTATTGATTCTGGAATGCTAGTTCTTTCAGTTTAGTGCATTGCTTGATGAATTCTTGGTTCCTTGCTGTCTGAAACTCGTTCAAAATTTCAGTGGACAGTCCGAATTTCTTGTGCACATACTCGTTCAAAATTTCAATATCTAGTGGCTGTTCCTTTTTGCTTGCTGTCTGAAATTCTTGTGCCCTGTCATTCTCCTTTTTCTTTTCAATATCTAGTGGCTGTTCCTTCAAAATTTCAGTTCATGGTTATATTGGTATGCCGTAGGTTGCAATTCAGACAACACTGCTTGGTTACACCTATTTTAATGTTTCAGTCCAGAAATGTATTCAGTATTTAATGTTTCAGCTGTAGTGTGAAGTCTTATTTCAGCTGTACTTTTTTTTCCATCTGTGAGCAGCTTCTGAGAATGACATGAGCCCATATTCATGGACACAACCATCAAAGTAAATACTTCCCAGAATAAATAGCCATCAAAGTAAATACTTCCCAGAATATATAGTGCACAAACCAGCTATATATCATTGAAACTGTACCACCATTGAAAAGATACAAAAGAGGGCCATTTAGTAAATATAGTGCAACACTTATTAAGATAGCACATACATCAATCAGATAGCTAGAGATAATGAATTTTCAGTTTACATAAATATGGTGCAACACTTATTTAGATAGCTAGAGATACAAGCTAGTGACCACGACGACGGGACTGCAACTTCGAAAGTACATCTTCTTGTAGCTGTTGATACTAAGCCCGTGCTAAAGGTTGACATGTGTCCAAGTTAATGGCCATTATGCGCTCGTCCTCTAGCTTCTCTTCCTTTTCAGCCTCCATCTGTAGACGCTTCTCCTCTATAGCCAACCTTTTACATATGAGCAAACATTCTTAATTGGTGATGGCAATTGATTGTGATTAAGAAAAATTCGATTGACTGAACATAGCTTTTGCTGAACAAGCAACCTTTTATTCAGTTGACTGAACATAGCTTTTGCTGAACAAGACTGCTCAAAAACATTGGATAGTCAGGAACTAGCTCAAGAATTCTGCATGAAAGAACTAGCTCAAGAATTCTCAATGAAAAGAACATTGCCTGAACTGAATTCAGTCTTGGTACAAATGAATTGACATCAGGTAAAATGTGGAAATTAGAACATCAGGTAAAAGAATCAGACTTGGTACAAATGAATTGACATCAATAGTATTAGAACATCAGGTAAAAGAATCAGATCAGACATGGTAAGAGGATTGCCAATTCCTAGAGGTACAGAAGGTGCAATCAGTGTTGAGGGTACTCTTGCTGGAATTCTAGCATCCTTTTTTCTCACAAGTATTGGTTATCTTCTTGGGCAGGTAGATTTCTTTGTTTGAGTTTTAACTAAATTCAAGCTTTCATATTTCCTGCCTTTATTATGCAAGTGTTCCCATGGCTCTTTTGACCTATTTTCAGTCCATGTCGGTGACTATGGATCACATACCATCATTTGCTAATCTATACATTTTTTCTCATGTGCAATGATCTTTACAAATGAAATTGATAAGCCATGGTCCAAGATACATATATGCACCTGTACAGAACTTACTGACAATATGTTCATATAATTAACTTAAACTGACATATTGAAAGTAGTTAGCTTGTTTTACTTCTCTTTTGACAAATTGAACCTACATGTTAATTTAGTCATAGTGATTGCACACACTTTAGGCTTCAGGTGAAAATTGGGCAATGCAAAATTAAAATGGGATCAGAAACTAACAGGTAAATTTCCTGAAACCTAAACAAGCCTCACCTAAATTATATCCTAAAAATTAATCATGTCAAAGATAAACTAATCTCGTGTGTAACTTGATCAGTTAGTGTTCATGCATTCATCAAGATTCTTGAAAGCTTGCGACAGCAGCAGCAGGCAAATAGTAGAACGCAGCAACCCACATCCCATTCTATGCAAATCAAGTAGCAGGCAAACAAAAATTACCTTTCTTTGCCTTGTGCAGTCGAGGCGCAGGTGGAGCGCAGGCAACAGCCAAGAAGCAACCCCGGTCAATCGATGGCGGCGCAGGCAACAACAGCCGGTCTTTGGCGGACGGGGACGCGTCGAACGGCGGCGCTGCAGGCAACAACAGCCAAGAAGTCGAACGGGGCCACGGACTCGCGACGGCGACGCGGCGATGGAGGTGCGACGGCGACGAGGACGCGCGACGGCGATGGGGGAGGCGGCGGACGCGCGACGGGGGAGGCGGCGACGGGGAGGCGGCGGACGCGCGACGGCTGACGGCGACGCGCGCGACGGCGATGGCCGCTTTGGCGGACGTCCCGCGACCCGCCAGATTTGGCGGCGACGAAACGGACCCCGGAGAATAGCGGGTTGTTTACCGGACGTTGCTGCAGCGGGTAGCAGGTTGGTGATCCGGTAAATTAAGGGTACAGGGTCCTTTCCAGTACCCTGTTGCGGTTAGTCTTAGATCATCATGGGCATTAAGACTTGGTCTCATCCTGTAAGAATGCGATTCACAAGGAATGTCAAAGGAAGGATTCATTTGTTTAGTTTCCATTTTGAGCTGTAACGACAGGGATGATTTGTTGCAAGGGCGACAGCAGTGCGTTGAACATGCTCCTCCAAGTAGTAGTCTGAAAACAAAAGGAAGAGGCGACTGGTCTGCTGCCACCCAATCCAATCTGCTGAAGATGACGATGCGGCAAAATCCTTAGTTTTGATGCCAATTTGTTCCTCAAGGGCCTCAAAAAACTGCTCTGCCTGCAAGTTGCTCCAGCTCTTCTTCAGATTGCTAATATGTAGTACTGTGATTAACAAAACCGTTTCAGAGTGTACCATGTTGCAAGTTCGTTAATGACACCTGTCGTGGAGCTCTGAGCCGGACGGCACGAGCACGCCGGCTGCCGATGAGGCACCCGCCCATCGTCCCCAACTGTCGCAGACGTGGAGAACTTCATGAGTAACGCGTTCGTGGACAAGGCCGAGCTGCTCAACGCGGCATCCATGGCGGCGCGCAGTCGTGGACGCCGCCGTTGACGCGCGAGTGTCCATGCGCCGGCCACTGGGATCTCTCCTCAAACATCCACTGCCGGAGTGAGAGGCGAGGTAGCCCGTAGCCGGCGTCCACGCCCTCGACTAGCGCAATCTCCATCGACGCATCGAGCTCCGCCATGGTCGCGCGATCCACCCCTGACCGCCATGAGTCGTGGCCTGTCTCAAGCTCCCAGACGAGCGGGGCAGACGACCCAGTCCGATCGTTATGAATCTGCCGAATTTGAGCCGCGCGTCTCCGATCCAACGGTTCTCAGGCACCAAAGGGCGGTCGCTATTCGAAACAACGACCGGGCGGACGCTATTTCGAATAGCGACTGCCCCCGGCCTACTCTGCTTCGCCATCGCACCGCCGCGTCCCCGCTGCGAGGCGCCATCATCCGCCCTTTCCGTGATCTCGTGGAGCTCCCGCTGCCCTGACCGATATCCTCCTTCGTTCCACGACGACGAGGCGGGTCACCTCCAGTGGCGGAGCTGGAAAGGAAATTAAGGGGAGGCCACACCATCTCTTGACCCGGCCGCCTCGCCATGCCGTCGGCGCGCCCGCCGCCTCCGCCGGGCATTGTCGACGGAAAAAAAATTCAAGAGGTACTAGCCAAGTTGGTAGCAAATACTTTGTTGCAAATTCAAAATGCTCTCTTTATGTACAATATTAGGCAAATGCAACCGTAAATAAAATATGGCAATTAACATGACGAAATATTAATAAAGAAAACTCAATATGGATTAGAGAAACAGACTGGTACTTCGCTGGCAACCACGGCTCCTAACAATAGCGTCGCCTCGATCCGTCTGTTCGGCACGGGAGGGAGTAGAGGGACTAGGGTTCGTCGAAGGCTTCAAGCTCAATCAAGATTTTTTTTTTTTTTTTTTTGGGAACAAACTCAATCAAGATTCACGATCAATTGATAGACTGTAAATGTAATCTCACGCCGGTTCGATAGCTTCCCGTTTGCTTGCGCACAGGCCATTTTCTATATGGGCTGTCGTTAGAAACTGAAAGCCCACAGGCGTACACGCAACAGCCGGCCTCCAGTTCAGAGCCCAAGTAACGGCTTCTTCCTCCTCCTGTTCGCTTCGTCCGATCTCCCAGGTCGCCAATGGCGGCGCAAGTGCAGTTCAAAAGGAAAAAAATGGTGGCGAAAGTGGCGGGATGGCAGATTGGATGAAGCTTAGGGGACATTGACGGAAAACGAAGGTATGGCGAACAGATGGACGCCATCGACCTGTGAAGAGCAATACTTACTCAGAGAAATTACCAATGTTAGGGGGGGCCATGGCCCCTGCCCCCCCCCCCCCCCCCCCCCCCCACCACCTCCGCCACTGGTCACCTCCCGTCTATCAACCACGCAAGCAGAGGCACGCCGGCCATGCCGTCATCCCTGCCGCAAACGCTGCTTCGCCAGCGTCACTGCTGCTCTCCGGCGAGTCGAATTTGTCAATTTGATTTCCTTACCCCTGTCATGCGCGGCGAGAAGAGAATTGGACATGGATGCTCATCCAGAACTGGCGGGACATAGATTATCAAATAAATTAAACGTATACTACCAGGAGAGCTGTGAACAAGAACTCGATGACAAATACCCGTGGTGAAACACAAGATACCCTGAGATAACTCCACAAGAGAATCGAACCATCTCATCAAAGTTTTCTGACGAGAGGATTGTTTTTCATGCGTGGTTTCATTCATCAGATGGCACAAGGCACGCAATAAAACGTAGAGGATTCAACAAAATCTGTCACATACATTGTATTACTTATACTTTGTATTTCTTTGGTCCAACACTGCAAAATTCAGCATTTCGTTTTATCTGCAAGTTCCTTATATTTGAATTTTTATTTATCCTTTCAGGACCCAAGGAATTTACTGATGTTTTCTACAGTCTTCAGAACTGGAGGGTGAGATGGCTGCAGCTTAAGTTCCCTTTGTTACCTTTCAATTAAAATATGGAGAACCAATGAGCTAAGCTATTGAAATAATACTTGAACATTTTTATTGTGCAGTCAATATTTGAGAGGTTTGACCGTGATCGGAGTGGTAAGATTGACGCATCAGAACTGCGTGATGCTCTTCTCAGTCTGGGATATGCTGTTTCCCCAACCGTCCTGGACCTGCTTGTGTCTAAATTTGATAAGACTGGGGGAAAGAGCAGAGCAGTTGAATATGACAACTTCATTGAGTAAGTATCTTGCTTCAATCTTTTTATGTTCATCATTTCTTGACTAATTTATAAGTTTCCACTGTGTTCATTTTTAAAATGGGTATTGTTTGCACGTATCAATAGCGTCCTTTAACCATTTGTCAAACTTTTAAAGCTCATTGATTTATCCATAATGTCATTATTGACAATTAGTGAAAAAGTTTGTTCTATATCTTGAAGCAAACTATTTGTCCTCAGTCGTAACGGGTGAAAGTTTGAACCAGAAACTTGTTTGTTCATTAATTTGGCTTCTAATTTCATCCGTGTTTTCTGCTGAAAGAAAATTTTGATCATGAACTCTATAATTCAGACACATTCAATTCTCCATGAGTTGTGCTTTATCATAATTCTAACTCCTTTCCTTCTCTCACTGCAGATGCTGCCTCACTGTCAAGGTATACTTTCCCACCAAATTGGGCAGACTCAAATACAGACAGCCTCAGCAAACCTTTGTATCTTATTCGTATCTCAGAAATGCACCTTATGATCATATATGTGCTCATTTTTGGTATACTTTTGCAGGGGCTGACCGAGAAGTTCAAGGAAAAGGACACTGCATTCTCTGGATCTGCAACTTTTACGTATGAGGCTTTCATGCTGACCGTGCTCCCTTTTCTCATCGCGTAATGTGGCACATGTGCTACTTGAGAGCTGAGAGACTCTTAAGGATACAATGTCAGCTGGAAGACAATGTTCATGTCGAGAGAGCTGTTTCTCTAGCTGGTTTGATTCTGGGGATTTAAGTAGTTTACTTTGCAGCCTGGATGAAATGCTTGGATAATTATGGGTGCCTGGATAACACAATGTGAATGTTTGCAGTGTGTATCTAGTGTTGTTGATCATTATAATAAAGTATATTAGCAATATCTACCTCTCTAAATCCTTTGGGATGTCGCTGCTTCTTTGCAAACCTTTCGGCAGTCACCATCTTGCCAAATCTATCTCAGTTGCTTAGCTTGCGCACCCAGCTGCCCGCCTGCAATCAGCAACCCTGCCCAGCTCGTTCCGGCACCACCAGTACTTGCCACAGCCTACTGGTCACATGTCAGCGCTACCTGGCTCGGCAAGGAGAGGAACGATGAGTCAGGGATGCGTATGTTCAGTTCATGGTATTGGTCATAGCTGTTAGTGACATAATTATGTCACCCATGCCAATTGTAGTGTGCTAACTTGCAGGGAAGCCGTTGGGTCCGATCGCACAGGCGAAAACAGGCTGCTTATGCCACAGTTAGATCATCATGGTCTCATCATGTAAGAATGCATGATCTACAAAAAAAACATCAGATGGAGAATCTAGCGACAGAAAGGAATGTCAAAGGAAGGATTCTTTTGTTTAGTTTCCATTTTGAGCTGTAGCGACAGAGATGATTTGTTGCAAGGGCAACAGCAGTACGTTGCACATGCTCCTCCAAATAGTAATCTGAAAACAACAAGAGGCGACTGGTCTGTTGCCACCCAATCTGATCTGCTGAAGATGACGATGGGGCAAAATGCTTGTGCTTAATTATGATGCCAATTTGTTCTGGTCCTGCTCTGTCTGCAGGTTGCTCCAGCTCTTCTTCAGATTGCTAATATGTAGTGCTGTCATTGCAAAACCGTTTCAGAGTGTACCATATTGTTGCTCTAAACATAAGGATACTGCTGTTCATTCATGAACGGCACCTGTTGTGCAGACAGAGCCGGACGGCACGAGCACGCCAGCTGCCGATGAGGCCTGCACATCGTCCCCAACAGTCGCAGACGTGGAGACCTTCATGAGTAACGCGTTCGTGGACAAGGCCGAGCTGCTCGACGCGGCATCCATGGCGCGTAGCCGCGGAAGTCGCCGTTGACGCGCGGGTGTCCATGCGCCGGCCACAGGCTCTCCCCTCATACATCCACTGCCGGAATGAGAGGCGAGCACGCCCTCGACTAGCGCAAACTCCATCGACTTATCGAGCTTCGCCATGGTCGCACGATCCACCCCTGACCGCCATGAGTCGCGGCCCGTCTCCGGCTCCCAGACGAGCGGGGGAGACGACCCAGTCCCGTCGTTATGAATCTGCCGAATCCGAGCCGCAGGTGTCTGATCCAACGGTTGCCAGGCACCAAGGACTGGTCGCTATTCGAAACAACGACCGGGCGGACGCTATTTCGAATAGCGACCACCCCTGGCCTCCTCTGCTTCGCCAGAGCGCCGGACCGCCGCCGCGTTCCCGCTGCTAGGCGCCATCATCCGGCCCTTCCGTGATCTCGTGGAGCTCCCGTTGCCCTGCCAGCTCTCCTCCTTCGTTCCACGGCGACGAAATTCAACCACGAGGCGTGGCGGGTCACCTCCCGTCGATCAACCAGGCAAGCAAGCAGAGGCGCGCTGGCCATGGCCTCTTTCCTGCCGCAAACGCTGCTTCGCTGGCGTCACTGCTGCCCTTCGACGAGTCAAACTAATGAGATTCGTGGCCCCTCTCGATTTGATTTCCTTATCCCTGTCATGCACGGCGAGAAGAGAATTGGACATGGACGCTCACCCGAAACTGGCAGGGCAGGACATAGATTAGGAAACAGGTTAAACGTATACCAGGAAGAGCTTTGAACAAAACTCGACGACAAATACCCCTGGTGAAAACCGAGATACCCTGAGATAACTCCACAGGAGAATCGAAACCATCTCATCAAAGTTTTCTGACGAGAGGATTGTTTTTTCTGGCTGGGTTCAGCCGTTCATCAGATGGCGCAAGGCACACAATAACGCTGAGAATTCAAACAAATGTGTCACATGCAGGGCTCCACAAATAAATAAAACTTTTCAAAAATAAAGTGTAAATGTCCCGTCGGTTGTAGAAGTGATGTTATTAGCATGGTCACACTTATGATGTACTCCCTCCAGTTTTTTTTTTTTTTTTGGACCAACACAGTTTTTTCATAATAAGTGTCATTCTCGCTTCTCGATACAAGTTTCTCTATATCTCTCTCCTCTTTCACTGCTTATCTTTTTCAGCACGCTCTCTACTTCTTCATCTATCCTTAATTCCCTTGTCTGAGTCTACAATAACACTTATTTTGAAATGGATGGAGTACTGCAATTAAACCAAGTGAAGATGACCTATGACCTACTCTGCTATTGCAGTGCACAATCTTCAAACATAAATGCGGCAGCTCCTTGTTCCTTGCCAGCTTCCAGCACTTCACCTCATCGCGGATCATTTGCGCTAGCATTTTTGGCATAATGCCTTGTTTTCAAACCCTCAGTGGTTTCTTTTCTTCTACAGCTGCCAAACCATTAGCACGACCAGGGAGTCAAAACCCTTTTCTTGCCGCTTCCGCTACTTTCTTTCTTAAGGATTAGTAAAGGAACATTCCCGTTATGGGTTCCTACTTAAGGAATAATGAAATTGAAATTTTATTTTTTTTACCTAGCTAACGCAGCTCTGCTAAAGGAAATCCAGAGAGTCAAGACAGAGCAAAGCTGCAAACATGAACGGGAATCCCTTAGACAATGGACTCTAGCAGTGATTCCCACCTTATTTACAGGAGATGGGCTACCAAGGTCACCAAGCTCGGCAATAGACAAAGACGTGGTCAGGAATTAACCATGATAGCATGACAGAGTGGGTATGGGGACCTTGTCTTTTAATAGCGATTGGGAATGGGGCTTGGGACAATTTCTTGATCAAGGTTAATGCTGGTACAAATGTAATCTACTTCTGGGAGCATCAGGTTTCATTTTTCATATGTGCATGTGTGGAGCTTCACTATGGCTAAGGATGCAACCCCCCTCTAGGGAATTTTCCCAAGAACATACCATAAAAATTTAGCACGAGAATCTGCAGCAGGCGAATCAAAGAAAACAGATACAACGGTAGAATCCAATAGGTCATGTTGCCAGTGTTGTGGCAGATAACCATTTCTGTGTAAGTTTTGGGTTACCCTAATGATTCTTTCTCTGAATTTTGAAGTAATAGTGAAAGCAGTTAAAAATGGTCCATAATATGTCAGAGAAGTTTTGGAATAAGGGATCCAATCCACGCGCCTCTCCAAATTTAACGCCTCGTCAACACTATGCTTTTGTTTAACTGTACTGTAGGAAGTATTTGATGACAGGACACCATTTGTTAAAGAAGCACTCATCTTTAAATAAGGAAAGCAAAATAATCGATCTTTGTTTTGTCCAAAAAAAAATTTGGTCTTTGAGTTACAGGTGCTATATTTTCCATTCAAGCACCAAGGGAGAAATTCATCATTAAACATCTCCAGAAAGGGCTTCATATCTGACTTTTCAGCCCAGGAGATGCGCAGGAAAGAATAGACACAGAGATACCTTTCATAGAACCTAAAAAATTAAGAGATAGACCCCATAAGTTCTCCTGATTAAATGGACTTGCGAGGTTTTGTCCTGCCAGAATTACATGGATAAGTGACACTTTTATTGGAAGAAAGTTTGTTTCTTAAATGCATTGGAAAAATGCTCAGCTAATTATATTGATGCACTACAAGTAGCTACTTGATCATTTCATTTATTAAAAAAATATGTTCAGGAGATGCTGCTCCGAGCAATGGCAAATGTAAATGCGCACAGAAGAGGAGATTATCATGATGTTGGATAAGCTGGAGTTGTTCACTTTGCAAGTAGAATTTCGACGACATTCCAAGACGCTCGATAGATCATGATTTGTCTGGCTGTATTTCTCTTTTCACAAATTGTGCCGTATTTTCTTGGCCGGAGCGTTCAACAAGCATTCAGGAGACATAAGTGCCGAACAAACTAAGTAAAGAACATAGGAGGTGTTTGGTTCCATTTCTGCAACGCAATCGTAAACGTAATCAGAATACACCGTTAACGCAAATGGAATGGGCGAATACGAGTTTTGTTTGGTTCGTCCTCGGTAACGAACCAGAATGGCTTGGAGAGAACATTCATAGATGTTGAAGCTAAATCCTCACGGCACCACGTCCAGCTCCGTCCTCTAGATCGAAATCATGCCTGCAGCCCATCAGATACCCGCTGAAAGCACACCTTGCCCCTTAATGGCGGATCTCGTCGGGGGCGAGCTCATGAGGGAGAAGAAAGACAGGTGGAATTGGAGATGGGGGGAGTCCAAATTGAACAGGCCCGATTGCGGGGTTACCGATTACAGAGGACGTGATACCAAACTTGTTTAACGGAATCGCATAGCGCCTGTAATCGAATTACGTTACAAAATGGCGAACCAAACACCTCCATAGGTTTTGCTAGCTACGGACCCTAAGATACATCGGAATAATGAATTTGAAGTGATGACAGATGAAGTTTTCACCTTATGTACATTTTCACTATTCTTCTTTCTTTATTACGTGCTATGGTTATTTAATATTCATTAGGCTCGGGCGCAGAGATATGTGCTGTAGTCAATTTATCCGATTCAGGACATGCATACTCGTTTAGGGGAAAAAAAAGGTTCAGTCACAATTTAGCTTTTCGACCAGGTAAAAGTTTCGTGCATCTTGGCCAGTATTTACACATTTGAGAACAAAATAAGCTATCTGCAATAGCAATATTCAAGTAGAACATAAATAGCAATATATAAAATCCTTCTAGAAGGGGAACCAAGACTTGTTGTAAACGGGAAAAAAAATGGGTCCTCCTAAAAATAAATCTGAGGAACACGTTGGAATAATCAGCAGCTAAACTATACGGCTACGATGAACAATCAGTTCCAACGAGGATATCCTCCTAAAAGTAAATCTTTGGAGGAACAATGGAATGTTCGGCAACTACGATTGGAAAAGCAGCAACACTACTTGTTTGAACAATGAGTAGTCTCCCTATATCATGAAAAATGAAATCACGAGCAGTAGAATGCATGAACTAGGCAAGCCACGGGAGGCATGATTCATTGAATCAAAGGAAACACAAAATAGAACATGCAATCAAAGTCACAAAGAAGTCGTCAGCCACAATTTTCAGCCGGATTTTTCAGTTTTCAGACCTCTACCGTTTGTATTCAAATCGGATTCAAGTTTAATTGCTATCCGACTCTTTCTTAGTCATATAAAGTAAGAAGCATGGACAAACACTAAGTACTGTGTGGTCTGGTGGTATAGTTGTTTTGCTTGCTCCCATCCAGCTCGGGTTCGATTCCCAGCCTCCGCATCTTTTCTTTTTTTTTTCCATTTTCGTTCCCTTTCCTGTGTGCATGAAGAGATGGAAGAAGCCTTAGAGATGGGACCCAGTGGGACTTTTTTTTTTTTGGAACACAGTGGGACCTGTGGTTGGTTCTGCTACGTGTACACAGTTAGGTTACATGTAAGCATGTTCAAATATACTTTTTTCAATGCACAGTATCCAGAAAAAAAAAACAGTTTGATTTTACTTTTGTTTGTTTGGGTATCAAGCCCTATTATTCTGCCTCAGAGCAGCGGAGCAATTTTGTGTGACTACTCTGGTTACGTGGCAGTAAATAAAGAAAATTAATGAAAATATCTAAAAATAGGTGCTCAAACAAATGATTTGGTCTCAAAATAATTTTACATTAATTATGAAAGTCACCAGATTCAAATATCTTTTGATATGTTATATCAGACAATATAAAATATCCCTTGTAGGTCATCATGCGTAATGAATCTTTCTTGTAGCAATGCATGGGCAAATCAAGTTGAAATGAATTTAAATCGAGTTTGAATTGCTTCGTCTTATAGCAACATAATTGTCCTTACTTACAGTCCCACACATGCTCGATGTTATGGTAGAGTGTATTGCTTGTAGCTAAGATTAACATGTTCGAATGACATCAAAAGATTTTTTTTCCCCTTTCCTTTTTTTTTCCGTAGGCATCGTGGCCATCACTGAAAAGTGAGAAAGAAACAGAAAAGAGAAATAAAAAATAGCTCTTAATGTCTTTTCTTTTTTATATAAAAAATACCTTTCAATATCAAGATATTTATTGAAATGTAAATTTGTCTAATACTTTTCATCAAGATGTACAAAACAAAATTACTTAGATATAGATGGATACAAAATATTAATTTCAACTATTGAACTCTAATAATAAAATTTGTTAGATGTCAAAATTAGAAGCTAATGTTGTTTGCGAGCAAATATTATACAATATTTTTTAAATGTAGTTATTACTTTGTATGCTAATAAAATTATTTGTTTTATAACCCGTAGCAATGCACGGGCAAAATGCTAGTATTTAATATAGGTCTAGCTGAACCACACAAGATGTAGCTAACAAAAGGAAATTCCATCACAGCTTCATTACAATAATACAATAATAAGTTACTTCCAGTTTGCTGCTCTTAATCTTAAGGCGAGGGCTTATCCAGCACTGGATGTTTTCCACTTATTCTCTACAGCTTCTTTTCCATTCATGGTATCTTGATGTTATGGGTGCTAGGTTATTTGGAGCAAAAAGCACCCTCACATGAAACTGATTCGTGATCAAGTCATCAGGAGAGCTAGATACTCCTGCTTCATCCTGAAACGTCCACTCAAAAACTGAATTACCCAACTCTAAGCGAACACACAATTTTTCCTCTGCCTTAACAGCAACAATATGTCGGATTAGTTCACCCTTCTTAACGCCCTTGCCCTTGAAAAGGATAATCTCATCATCAAAACAACTGCTGAAAGCTATGAACCTCACATCGCTAGGATTATCAGCAAGCGCTGAGATCTGTATAGTTGCCTCGAGACTCTCAGCAAGGAACATATAGCTCATGTCCAACATGCAACGGTCACCATGAATCCGTCCGATTAACTTCTCATCCAAAAAGGAGCCTAAGTCAATCTCAACGTACACAGAAAGTAACCGTTCATCATTTGATTTGTCCCCTTCCTTTTTTATCCAAAGATCAACTTCCAACAATGCACGATCCAGGACATACATTCCTCGGCAGGGACTACAAAGAGGCAAGGCAAAGGAATCCTACAATATAGCATGTCAGAACTCAAAGACTACGTATAACAGGGCAAACACAGTAGGACTTTCATGAGTATGTGAAAGAGTGATACTTTATCAATAAGATTGTTACGATTCCATATTCTTCTGCATACATTCATTTTATAAAATTACTGTCCGAGAAGAGGGGAGGGGTGGTTTTTTTTTTTTGTGGGGGGGGGGGGGGGGGGGGGGGGGGGGATAAAATCATTGCCCTTTCGAGAGATGGTAACGAAAAGGTTCATTGCTAAATACAATGCAGTGACAGTAATATCTCAGTGATTCCTGTCAACCAGAAGCATCAAACAGAATTGTTCTGAAATGCTAAACAAGAATGAGCCGCAAAAAATTCGGACTGAATGCATTTAATGACACATAATTTCCACTGTCCAAACAAAAATAAAACATTGTGGTTCCACACATGTTTGGTTCGTTTGTTGCTGGTGGTGGCTGGATATAGTATACACAAAGTGATAGCCGTTACGGTGTTTATAAATATAAACTACTAGGATCTCCATTATCACATCTAAAAGATACACCAGCCACTCAATACCAAAGTTATAGTATACCAAGGAGTGTTTGGATTGCCTAAGTGTGGATTGCCAAAAACACTAAAGATTTGATATCTGTGCACATGGTAGCAATATATAATTTTCTAGTTCAAAGCTAAAGTTAATGCCTTGGCGTTGACAAAGTTTAAAATCAAGAATCCGAATCAAGCAGCATGTGTCCAACTATTAGTTCCACAGAAAAGAAATGAAAGGATTAGTAGTGCGCATCTGTGCATATATAAAAGCATGCACACTTCGAATTGTACACCTTGGTTGGTTGAAATGTAAGGGGATGACGATACACACATGCGAGCCATTTTTTTGGGAAGAAAAGGATGTGGAATGCATTTTCAGGAAAAAAAAAATAGAAGTATGGCACGGCCATAGAGTGTTTGTGGCATCCAAAAACTTCTATTATTGAGAAACCTACCATGCACTAAAAGCTACAAAAAAAACTAGGGCTTCAGTTATTTGACAGACTCATTTTAAATTTCGTTTAGTTGGGCTCTCAAGGCATAATCTAAATTCTGTTACGTGCTTAAGCTGATGAGCAGCAAGGTCAGACTTCGAACAAAACATAGCTTAAGGTTAACGGAAAGGAAGCAAGCCATACCTTCTCAATCACGACAGGATCATCTCGTGTGCGGATAAAGACATAATTCCTCAGCGGTTCCAAATCATCTCGAATAGCAAACATTCCATAAACACTAATGGAACAGGATTCAGTGTGTGACAACCTCAGAGACAAGACTTGTAGCATATCCTGTGGTTCATAAAATCCAAGGTTTTTTGCAGCTGCAAATACAGACAGGAAACATTCATTGCTAAACATGCATAGATAACACAACATGCTGCTGAATCATGGATACTTCGAGGGGATCAACGCTTACTCTCATCGTTTACATTGGTCATGAATTCACGGTGATAGCAGTATCCCCTCTCAATGCATAAAGGTGTTGTCTCCGGGAGTACTTTCAAAGGCCCTGGAGGAAGTGAAGAATTCTCATCTTCATCTTCATCGCTCAGAAGCTCATTGCACAAGTCTGCGTATTTCGCACATAAATCGATGTATCCCTTTAGCCACTTGCGCCTTATTTCCTTTGCTTCTTCCTTTGTGAATCTTTGCCCTGAAGAATTCGACGTAGCAATTACGAACCTTTACTCCTATGAAGCAATAACTGATTTTGCTGCCAACTGCCAAGAAATACTAAGTTGATTATTACCTGGGCAAGTTGTCACCGTGTCAACCGGAACATCGTCGTCGCTGTCCTTGCCCAAGTCGTAGGGAAACTTCTCTGGCACCTCATCGTCTGAAACTGGGCAGTCGATCTCTTCAATTAGCTCAGCGCCTGATTAGGTAGTGCGGGGCAGCAAAAGAAAAGCAATTCGTGAGGAGAAACATGCTACAACAACGAACCTTTGCTCCCGGGTGAAGTCGGGCAATCCACGAGAGATGCCATCATCCACGCTAGGGTTTCGTCTGCGGCGGCGAGGAGATGGGATTCTGGTTCAGATCGGAGGTTGGGGAAAGACGAGCGGCGAAAAGGGGATCATCACGGGCCCTGTTATACCTGAGCGACATTGTCATCACAGGCCTTCCATTGTATGTAGCCCAATCTTCCTCAACGACACGAACACGACATCCCGCTCCCGCCCTCGATTCCATAGGAGTGAAACAATTATTTCTTTCATAAAAAAAAGAAATAATTATTCCAACAGTAGTCATTTCTTTTTTTGAGTTTAAGGGCTTTTTATTCTTCGGTCTCATTGCAAAACGCGACAGATCAAAATGTCAGCATGTTCGTACATACCACATCGTGCACCATATCGCAGTTTAAGAGTATAAGTTCTATCCTATTACAGCAAGCCATAAAAATCATCAGGTCCAGGACTCTTGTTCATGGGACCCCTCGACATCAGATCACTTGGTAGCCTGCTTGTTTTCAGCTTTCACGCATTTCCTCAGCACCTCCTTCAGATGATTCTTCATGGAACAGATGAAAAGAGTCAGTTCTGCCTCTTTTGAGGTGGGGCAGCTTCCAGCTTTGTAGCATCCCTATCGCCAGACCCCGAACTTGATGCAGGCTTGGTCAGTAGTCACTGCGTATCACGGAAATAAATGTTCACAACACTATGTTGTTTACTACTCGACCAATAATGTTCACAACACATTGAGAGCCAACGATTCCCTGGAGAGAACTGAGCGAGAGCGAGAGAGCCGTTAGCCCTGGCGACTGTTGTGGCGACTCCGCCGCCGCCTGCCGTCGTGCCGGCGACGGCCACCATCCCGGCCGCTCCCACCACTCAATCCACAGATCCGCTACCCCCACAGCCTCCCCACAGCCCAGCACCCACCTCTCTCCACCATCCCCCACCATGTGTGCAGATCGAGGAATCTCCGTCGGCCCGGTCGGAAGAGCAACTCTCTTGGAGCTCAGACGACGAGGAGGGCGAGGTGGTACCGGATTCGCCTGCAGAAGACGTGATGCAGCAGGAGGGCCCTCCCCGCGGGGTGGTACAGGAAGTCACGGGCGAGGAGGTCGCCCCTTTGCCCGCCGGATCTCAAGCTGCTACAGGGATCCAAGGCAACCCGAGGAGTTTGTTTAAGCTTCGATCTGAGGTTGTTGTACCCAATTTGCTCGCCCGTGAAGCGATTCCGGAGGGCGAGGTACAGCACCAGCTGTCGCGGCCGTCCTACAAGGCTGCGCTCCTGGGGCTGGACGCCCAGGGGGAGCGGCGTCGGCCTCTGCATCCAGGACAGAGTATGGTCATGCCCTTGGCCAGAGCACCTCGACATGACGAGCCACCATGCCGGGATACAGAGGAAAGCGAAGCTGGGTGGCAGCTCGTCCGGCATCGACGTAGGCGGCCCCGGCAAGTCCTGCAGCACGCACCCACGCCGGAGCGACAGCAAGGCCGGCGCGCCCTCTACTTAAGCAAGCTTAGGGGCCGCTGCTTCAATTGTCTTGCTCGAGATCACTTCGTTGCTAGCTGCCGAGACCCAACCAAATGCTGGCTCTGCTTCCGATCCGGCCACATTTCATCCCGCTGCCCCTCGCGTAGTGTTGCCCAACAACCAGCCAAGCCACGCCACCCCAGCCAGCAATCCCACAAGCTCCCTGCCAACTCCACCGCCACTCTCGGTGGCAGGGACAACCGTCCTGTTGCGCCACGGAGGCGAAGCCTTTTCCAAAGGCTGCGCTGGCCGGCGGACAAGGAGAGGAACCGAGAGCGCTCGCCCCGACGACACCATGGCGATGGCTCTCGGCATGGCGGCCGCCGCCACGACAGGGAGCGCTCCCTCAGCCCTGCAACCCGTCGTTCAAGGGAATGTTCGCTGGAACGCGAGGCGCACCGGGTGTTCCGCCGCGTGCAACGCGCACCTGAGCCTCCGGCCACCTGGAAGAGAAGGGGGCGCTGCAGCCATGATGGGCCAGACCATGGTGACGGACCGAATGCCGGCTCTGCTGCTGTGGTGGCTAAGGGCGACCTGCAGGTGCCTGAAGCTGACTTCCTGATCATGGCAAGCAGGCCGGTGGTCCAGGCAGCTATCGGTGACGACCCCATGGTGCTTGAGGCATCTTTTTTGAGCACCCTGGGAACGGCCTCACTTCCTATGGCAGAGCAGGTGCTGCCAACCATTGCAATGGTGGTGGGACACAGCCCACCTGATGCTGGTGTAGGCGACCATGAGCAAGAGCCCCCACCAGTGGAGCAAGACGCAACATGTCAGCAAGACAATCGGTGCACCATGGAGGAGAACCGGACTGAAGAGCAATGGAATGAAGAGCTCAACATGTTCCTGAACACCATGACAAAGCAAGCTGTGCCACCCATCCTTGGCACTCCAGTCAAGAAGAAGCGCAGCCTAGCAACTGGAGAGGAAGGCACAGTCCGAAGGAGCGGAAGGATCGCTGAGAAGATGAAGAAGAAGGGAGTGAAGACCGCAGCTGAGCTGGCGCATGACCTCATGCTGCAGAAGCTTGAACCTGTCCCAGAGAAGGACAAGAAGGAGGAGGCTCGGGCAAAGCTCATCAGGCTGTTTGATGGACCTTTGTCGGATGAGGCCATGGAAGCTATCGATGATCTGCTCAAGGCCATGAACCTCGACGGCAAGAAAACCAAGAAGGCTGCGAGCAAGAGCAAGGTTGCCCCGGCGCCGGCGTGATGAAGACAAGGACCTGCACCACCAAGCCAAAGCTGCTCTGTTGTGTTCATGTGCCACCAATGTTTTTGTTTCCTGCACTGTTTTCACGCTGTTCGTCATGTTGTGCTTTTTCCGCCACAGCGGCCATGTCTCCGCGTAATAAGCAGCAATTTGACAAAATGGTGGTTTCCAGACTTATCATATGGCCCAGAAAAATGTTATGATACTTAATTGGAATGTCAGGGGACTAAACAACCCTGTGAGAAGAAGTGCAGTAAGAGAAATGGCTCAATCAGTGAGGGCGACCATTGTTTGTCTGCAGGAAACCAAGCTGCAGACGGTTGATGATAACATTATGCGTGAACTACTAGGACCAGATTTTATAGAAAATTACTCATACCTCCCATCAGTTGGAGCCAGTGGGGGGATCATTGTTGCTGCCTCACAGAATTATTTCAGATTCATAGCTTCAAAAACCACTAGCAACACTATGTCAGTGCAGGTGCAGATGTTGAACGATGCCGTTGAATGGACACTAACTACAGTTTATGGACCCCAAGGAGAACAAGAGAAAATTAACTTCCTAGAGGAAATCAAAGGCCTCAAAATTAGCGCAATGGATGAATGGCTGCTCATTGGAGATTTTAACCTGATTTATAAAGCAGAGGACAAAAGCAATGCGAGACTCAACAGAAGGCTAATGGGGAAGTTCAAGGCTGTGCTAGATGAGCTGGAACTTAGAGAGTTGCACTTGCACGGGAGAAAGTTCACATGGTCGAACGAACAGGACACGCCCACGATGACGAGGATTGATCGCATGTTTGCGACATCGGCGTGGGAAGAGATTTTCCCAACGGCACACTTGCATGCCTGGGCATCTACTCTCTCGGATCATAGTCCACTCATCCTTCAAGGGGAAACTCTACAGAGCAAGTACAAGGGATTCAGGTTCGAGTCATATTGGCTGAACCTGCCAGGATTTCAAGAAGTGGTCAAGCAAGCGTGGACAAAGCCAATACAGGCAACTGATGCTATGAGAAGGTTGCACACTAAGCTGTGCAGGACGGCCAAGGCTTTAAAGAAATGGGAAAAGCAGAACATTGGCAATATAAAAGTTCAGATAGCCATAGCAAAAGAAACAATATGGTTACTTGATCAGGCGCAGGAAAGAAGGACTCTAACACAAAGAGAAAAAGAATTCAAGGCCAAGATGAAAAGCTCCTACCTTGGATTGCTAGCTTTGGAGAAAGTGAGGGCGAGGCAACGAGCAAGACTGAACAGCATCAAGCACGGCGACGCAAACACGAAGCTTTTCTACCTGAGGGCAAACGGGCGAAGAAGGAAAAAACACATTCAGATGCTACAAACTGACACAGGGCTGGCAATAACGCACAATGACAAAGAAGAGGAAATTGCAAAGCATTTCGAAAGCCTGCTAGGAACAAAACACAGGGGACAAACACGGCTCAACTGGGATGAACTAAACTGCCCAACCTACAACCTGTCAGAGCTAGAGATGGAAATTGAGGAAAACGAGGTTAAGCAGGCAATTATGGATATGCCAAAAGAAAATGCGCCTGGACCGGATGGCTTCATAGGTGCATTCTACGCTAAATGCTGGGACATCGTCAGACATGATGTTGTTCAGGTCTTCCGGCAGCTGACAGAGTACAGGGGCAATGTTTTCAACCTGCTAAACACCGCTAACATAGTGTTGATCCCCAAAAAGGAAAATGCAATGAGAATTGGAGACTACAGGCCGATCAGCCTTATTCATAGCATAGCCAAGATTTTCTCCAAAATCCTTGCAAACAGATTAGCCCCTCACTTGACAACCATGGTGTCACCCAGCCAAAGCGCATTTATAAAGAAAAGATGCATTCATGATAACTTCGTTTTCGTGCAAAATTCGCTGAAGCAACTGCACAGCAAAAAGAGGCCTGCAGTTTTCCTCAAACTAGATATTGCCAAAGCCTTCGATTCCGTTTCATGGACATACATTCTGGATGTTTTGGAAAGGCTCGGGTTCGGGCCACGTTGGAGAGAGTGGATCAGTTGCATATTAGCTACATCATCTTCAAGAGCGCTGCTCAATGGAATGCCGGGGAGGCCAATTAAGCATGAAAGAGGACTCCGACAAGGAGACCCATTATCGCCCATGCTCTTCATACTAGCCATTGATCCATTACAAAAAATTCTACAGCAGGCCTACGCAAGAGGGCTCCTGACCGCATTAACACCAAGGACTCAAGGGGTTAAGGTCTCTCTCTACGCTGACGACGCAGCCATCTTTCTATACCCATCAAAGGAAGACCTCACGGCCATAAAACAAATTTTGACAACCTTTGGAGAAGCAACAGGGCTCTGCACAAACCTACAGAAATCTGAAATATACCCAATCAGATGTCAGGACGTTGATATTGAGGGAATAACTGAAGATTTCCCAGCCCAAGTAAAGAAATTCCCCTGTAGATATCTTGGCCTACCTTTACATACAAGAAAACTCCGAAAGGTGGACTATGTGCCATTGATTGACAAAGTGGGCGGCAAGCTACCAGGATGGAAGGGTAAGCTCATGAACAGAGCTGGCAGGACGCAGCTAATAAAGGGTGTGCTGGGGCCGATTGTTATTTATCATGCAACAGTCTTCAATATGCCAAAATGGGTAATTAAAAAACTAGAGAAGATCATGAGGAACTTTCTCTGGAAGGGTGATGATGGCGAGGGTAGTGCAGGTGGCGTCTCACTAGTCAACTGGCAAACGGTGCGCAGACCAAAGGAAATAGGAGGCCTTGGAATTCTAGACCTGGAAAAATTTGGCAGAGCACTTAGGCAAAGATGGCTATGGTTCCAGTGGACAGACAGCTCTAAGCCATGGCTAGGAATGTCCTTGCCGTGTGATGAGGATGACAGATCACTATTCCAGGCATCCACGGTGATCACACTTGGAAATGGGCAAAAAACACTTTTCTGGAGAGACAAATGGCTGCATGGAAAAGCACCGCAAGAGATAGCTCCAAGTCTTTTTCAGTTGGCGCATTTCAAAAATAGAACTGTAGCGCAGGAAATTGATGATTGCAACTGGATTATTTCAGTGAGAAGGATGACAACACGCCAACAGGTTCGGGAATTTGTGATGCTCCACAGTTTAATTAGAAATGTCGTAATCCAGCAAGATGTTCAGGACACAATAACTTGGAGGTGGACTTCTGACGGAAACTATACTACATCATCGGCATACAGAGTGCAGTTCCTGGGAGCCCATGCACCTTTCCAAACTGAAGTAATGTGGAAGGCAAAGGCAGAACCTAAAGTGGTTTTCTTCGCTTGGACGGCTATGCATGAAAAAATATTAACCGCTGAAAACCTGGCAAGGAGAGGGTGGCAACACAACCCAACTTGTCCTCTGTGTAACACAGACATGGAGAATGTGCAACACTTACTCACGGACTGCGTTTTCGCTAAGCAGGTTGTTCAACTAATTTTGAATTGGACAGGTTTTGCAGGCCTACAGATCCAAGCGGCGCAAGACGACGGGGTTGCATCATGGTGGATGCAAAACATTGCCTCCATCGAGAGAGCTCGCAGAAGAACGGCAGCCGGAGTATTGCTGTATACATGGTGGGGCATTTGGAAGGAACGAAATAGGCGAGTTTTTGAAAACAAGTCAAGTGACTGTCACCGAGTAGCGACCATGATCAAGGAAGAGATCAACTCTTACAATCTGGCAAGTAGGAAATATCAAGATCAGGAAGATGCCAACATGGAAGAGGGAGCGGAAAATTAGTAGTGGCTGTTGCTCCTTTTGCATCACAGTTGCATCTGCCTCACTAATTTTTTTGGTAGTACCTGTCTCTTTCGTTTTTTTTTTTTTTTTTTTTTTTGCCAGTGTGTTGGCCTGTTCCTCTGCTACACCAAACCTTTTTCCAATCCTTTTTCTTCCCTCTGAGTCAGCCACGGCTGCCTGGGCTGTAATAATCTGAACTATGTGTTTTTCTTCTCTCCTATCTTAATGCAAGGGCAGAGCACCTGCCATTTTTTCCGTCAAAAAAATAATGTTCACAACACTATGTTGTTTACATTGTTCAAAATGTAGGATAACTCACATCACACTATTTTTTTGCGAGGAACTCACATCACACTTGTCTTGCTACTACACAGTCAAATACTAGCAAGTGATGCACTGACTCTAGTTCATCACATAACAGGCGTGTCATGTTATCTAGTGTTTGTCTCTTACTCAGATTCTGGAAGTTGGGAGGGCCCTGACTGTAGATAGAGGAAATTTTGCATCCCAAGAAGTTGAGCAAAGAACTCTATCTACCTTTGCTACGACTAAAGTTGCTTAGATTATTAGCCCAGGTGTAACTTCTACTGGCAGTCTGTAACTATATCAGTTGACACTATTTATCCAAACGTTGAAGCCATCAGCTAGGGATGGCAATTTCACCCATGGGTATGGGCACCCGATGGGTTTACATCTGATGAGCGTGGGCGTGGGTGTAATTTTTTACCCATGGGTGTCATCCGCATCCGACCCGACTCGGGCTTGGGTGAAATATGGGTGTCGTTTTTCACCCATGGGTCACCCATGGGTGACCCGATTATAGCTTATCTCCACCTTTCCACTTCCAAACGCGACACCATCACCCCTATCCCCCATTCTCATGAGTTTAAGATAATGATAAACCTTCATTCCATTGTTATGGAATATGTATTGTGATTAAGAATGTGACTTTGTGTATCTATTTGCCAAACTTTCATGCTGTGAGATGACAAATATGAGTATATTGTTGATTTTTTTTATTTTGTACATGTGTTTTATATATTTTGTGCTACACCCGATGGGCACCCGACACCCACCCGAAACCCGATGGGCGTGGGCGTGGGTGTCAATTTTCACCCATGGGTGTGGGTATGGGTGTCATTTTTCACCCGATGTCATTTTCCTGGTGGGTGGGTTTTTGCTCCACCCGACCCGAACCCGACCCATTGCCATCCCTACCATCAGCCCACCTTTAGTTAATATCAGTCCTAGGCAAGTTAAAAGTACCCGGCCTCCAACCAGGATGGGAATTTGGGAAGACTCAGTTATTTCTTGGAATTCATCCAGGAATTCCTGCTTGCCTTCAGCACATGCCAAACCATAAACCGTTACTAATTTCCACAAAAACTTGTCTGTCTTATTCCTAATTAAACTAATCTACTTGCAGATTTCAACCATAGTACTACCTCACAAATCTCAAGCGACAAACACTTCCATAAGAGGAACCGAGGAAATAACTGACCTGACAAAAAGGTCAAGATCAGATTACAGAGCACCCTTCACGGCTTCACACCGACCGATTCATTCATTATTCAAAGGGAAACCGAATGAAGCCAGCGTTACAGTCGCAATTATTACTCGCCATCGCTTGATCACACACAGATTATTCACGAATCACTTTCACCAGCAACTCAACTCACAAACACCATCCTAGCAAGCACCTGACCGGGAAAAGATCAAGACTAAGACTACGGAACACACTGCAAAGAACCGAGTTCAGCACTTCAGGTCCAAGCGAACGCCGCAAAGGCGAGCATGGCGGCGGCGACGCCCAGGAAGTAGCCCGCGCCATCGGCTGGGCTGCTCAGCTCATCGGATGCACACATGCATGCAGGAATTTGACATTGGCAACTTTAGATATTTTAAGACTCACAAAGTAATGTGGGTTTGTTTCTCCAATAATTAATTAATCAAGTACATGTTTTCCCCCAAATGTGGGTTACACTTCCATGCACGTCGTGAACATACTTTTTTATATCTAAATTTGACAAGCTGGAGGCAAGAGCAGAGCAATTGAATATGACAACTTCATTGAGTAAGAACCTAGCTTCATTCCGCTTGCTGATTATTCTTCTATTTTTTTAATACAACTCAGTTCATAAAAAATCAAGGCGATTGATGTATTTGTTAAGTCATCAACTACATTTGCTGAGTAGTAAAACTTGTCAATCGGGCTCCTAACTTCTAGCTGCATTTTTTTCCCTGCCTCAATTCCTGATTCCTTTGTCTTATTTGACTCTGCACATGTTGCCTCACTGTCAAGGTAATGCATCCACCATACTGCATAACCGCAACGATATCGAGCCTGACAAACTCTTCTGTGCCTTATCTCCGGCATGCATGTCTTATCAGTGCTCAATTGTACATTTGCAGGGGCTGACCGAGAAGTTCATGGAAAAGGACACTGCATATTCTGGGTCCGTAGCTTTTAACTAGTACTCCATCCGTCCCAAAATGTAAGCATTTGTTGATTTTTAGACATCATGTTTGACCGTTCGTATTATTCTATTTTTTAAAATTATGAAAATAAATAAGCCATGCTTAAAGTATATTCAATGATAAAACAAATTGTAACAAAACAAATCATATTTTTATAATTTTTTTGAATAAAATGAATGACCAAACATGATGTTTAGAAGTCAACAAATGCTTACATTTTGGGACAGGTAGTAAGAGACTTTCATATTGACCGTGGTACCTTATTGCATGCTTCAGAGTTCAGAGCAAGTGTCAAGCATACCATGCTCTCGTGTATCGAAATGTCTCCTTTTGCGACTGTGTTGTAGTTCTGAAGATTTATGGGATCTCGGTTCTCCTGACAATTGTAGTAAAACTGTTCCATTCAAGGCTTTTGTTGTAAGTGCGGATTCAAACACCGCTCATGTGCGCTGAATCACTCAGATAATTATAATTTTTTTTGTTTGGTTGTAGTTGGGAGGAATGTACGGGGATGCTTATGGGCTGATGTATAGCTCAGTAAATCCTGTGTTAATATACTTGTTATACGTTTGTTAAACCATTCTCTTACATTGGGACGCCATGCTTCGTTACGGGCACCAGCAGCCCGAAGGTGGTCGCTAATTTCTCTCCAAATGTTACTTCTTGCAAAGCATAGGGTCGCTGAATCTTGTATGAAATTGTACTTGTATTCTATATATGAAGCGCTGCTCGCTTTCCGGCAGGAGCAGGACTTCGCGTCAGTAGTCAAGGGCCAAGGCTACTGACCAAAAATGAACGGCAGTGCCAGTTAGCATCTACAGAAACAGCAAGCTGCCTATGAGCTACTGACCAAAAAGGTAGCACGCACTCGTACAAGGGTCGCTTGACCCAAACAACAGAATTTACCAATGAGTTCATATAATGTCTAGAACGGAGTCTGGCACAGCGGGCATGTTGATTTGTTGGACGTTGAGAACCACTTGTAGAGGCAGGCACCGTGAAATTTGTGTTTGCAGGTCTTGCACGCCAGCTTTGGCAGGCTGTGGTTGCTCGTATGGAGAATGCTGTAGCAGATTGGACACTCCTCTACACCCTCAAACTCCTTGTCAAAATTACTCTTCCAGGTGCGAATTGCCTCTGCTATTGCACCATTCTGCAGAGAACAATTAGCCTAGTTAGAGTGATATCCATTCATAACAGCATGCACATATATAATCATCCTTGTGGCAAAAGCCATCAGTTATTGGTTGCATCAATTTACCTGATTGCGGACAAATGATGCGAGGGAAAGCAACCATTTCCTACACTTCACTTCACTGATACCCAAACTTCTTGTGCATTCAACATCGACGTGCCGTAAGGGGTAGCAATTGGGGAGGCGTATAACAAGATCAATTCCTGTCTCCTCCTTTTTGTATGTTGCAACAATTTCATAGGCCGATCGGTTGACGCTGACAGAGAAATTCTCATCAGCATAGATAGAGTCCTTAACCTGTGACAAAAGATAAGATTAATTACACAGGATTATAAGGCCTAAAAATATCATTCCAACTTGTATTGGAATAGAAGTATCTGATTTCTAGAGCTGTACTTTAACAGGTGAACCTACTCAGCCACTATCACATGAGGCCAACAAAATTAGGAATGCTAATGTATCAAATGCAGCTGAAGTTATTTTACTGCATAAATAGATTATTCATCTACCAGCTATGATTTGATTGCCATAAACAGGCAAGACAAAAAGCTGTTATAAATTTGAATTTGAAGGGCCTTTCTATTCACAATAGAAGCCAAAGTCTCTTGCCACCAAGAAGGGCCTTTCTATTCACAATTAGAAGCTTCTTGCCACCAAAAAAGGTTCAACGTACCTGAGAAAATTCATCCTGCAGAAGAGGGGGGCTGCACCACTGTCTAGTAAAGGACTCAATTGAGTATGATAACGAACGGTCTTTCAACGTAGTAAACCATGTGCGCACAAAAGAAGGCAGCAGCCTAATCATCATCCCATACAATGACCCTGCGAGTGAGGCCATTTGCCAAGTCCCAATGGGCCAAAGAGACTCCACGTATGGAAGCAATGAACTAGTAACAATGGCATTCTTTGAAGCTTTGGCGGCAACCTCCGCTTCAGGAATGAGTTCAACATCTTTTTTCTTCCCACTCGGTGCAGCAGTTTTTAATGGGATATGCTGGAAGATGCAATCCAATATGCACGGACTGACGTTATCTTGTATGTATTTAAGTATCTTTTCCCTAGAACTAGATGATGATTGTACTAACTGCAGGTGGGATAACAACAAGGCCCATGCAATGAAGACGTCAACCTAGTGAGAAAAAATAGAAACAAAATATAGTTAGCACATAGACTATGATAATATAGTTGCTGTAGTTAAAATCATGTTCATAGTTTACCCTATCACGATCTGTCAGATCTGTTTTGAGAAGTTCAGAAGTTGGAAACTCAATTAAGGCTGAAAGTTCATCTCTGATACATAGGGTCTTCTCTGAATCTGACATCAATTCAGTAGTTTGGTCAATGTCAGGTGAGCTATTGTTTCCGAGCGAACACTCTTTGACCAGTGAAAATTCACAGAAGGGCTCAGACAAAAGTAGGGAGAATGAAGCATACTGTAAATGAAATATTGGCTGTGAGGAGAAAAGAACTGAATATAGTCCACTAACTGGACCCTTGCTAAGTCCCCACAGTTCCATGGACTCCAGTGCAGACCTTTTAATCTGAGGTGAAGCATTATTGATGACTGATGCTACGAGTTCCCAAAAATGCAAATAAGCATGGTGACTAGAACTTATGATGAATGAAGCCTCTTCACTATGAGATTTTGCAATTGCCTCTGAAACACCAGAAGCCAGGAATAAACGGAGTACACTTTCCACCATCTTTTCATTACTCTCAGCATACTCCCCTGATCTTATAAGCTGCAAACTCTGGGAATTTTCTGCTTCTTGGGTCTTACAAAGATGGTTGAGTTGACACAATGTAACCAAAGCCGATTGTGCTAAGCTTATTCTTAACTCGTGTGACGTGTTAACCACTAGTTTAAGCTTATCCAAGGCATCTTCACTTGATTTCTGGTTTATTATGGCATCGTTAATGCCATCTGTCATTTCTTCCACGAGCAAAACAGATGACTCAATCCACTTGAATACCATACGGAACAAGAAACGCCAATCATTTTCCTGAAGGTTTGTCCAGCAATATCCGACCATAACTGCCATCAGTTTCACTCCCAGTAATTCAATTGTTGATGAAAGCGTCGTTTCACTAGCTGACAATGACAAAGCAGCGTTATTATAGAAAATCTGGTATTTCTGGAAAAGAGTCAGCAATAATGATTTTTCTGCGTCACTGATCTCTCGCTCAACTGTAATTACCAACTTCTGGCCTCCTCCAGTAATCCTCAACGGGAAGCAAGACAAGGCCACTTGCATCCAGTCCTCAACATCTGACAAAAGTAAGAGATCGTATTACATCAGTGTAAAGCACAATGTACCTGTACTATCTAATAAGAATTCTAATGAAACAAACATACCTTGTTCTGGCACTTCCATTCGGCTGGATGAGAGACAAGAGATGGTTGCATCAAGCCAACTCAAAATGCTTTTCTCCATCAAACCAGCATATGAAAAATCTTTATCCAATATCCATTTCTCTGGCAAAGTTTTGACCATGGTACTCATAACAAAGGGAAGAGCTTTCAGACATTTTCTATTTACTGACAAATCAACAAAAAGATGACTCCGCAATTTCTCAAAAAATACAAGTGCGTCAGGTTCTCTCCAAGTACAACCATTGGTGTTAGAAGTAAACAATAAAGCCACAAGAGCACGGAGAAAACGATCCTGAATTTTCTCAATCTCGTTGCCACAAAGATGCCAGTCATTAAACAGTGCCCATGGACCACTCTCATGCATAATGGCGCCTTCTAACAACGTATCATGCAAAAGAGACATAATGCTGACCTCATGACACGGTTCCTCTTTCATGAACTCAACCAGCGAAGGTAAGAATGTTTTCAGAGCATTGCCCCCTGCCCATGTCCAAGTGCAAAGGATCTCACCAGCCACCCATGCTCTAGACAAGGGAGATATAGATGAAGTAATATCAGTCGATTGAGACATAGAGCGATGTAGATTTCCTGGAATACCCAAAATCACTTCACCAAACCCAAGCTTTATAACAAGATTATCAACAAAAGCAACAAATCGCTGATGTTTCAGTTCCTGCACCAATAATGACATAAAACAGATAAGCAACAACTTGAGTTTACAAACTACACTGAAACTTAGTGAGCTACAAAATCATGTCAAAGAAGCTATAAAATCATGTTATAATTAGAAGCATAGATCGCAGAGGATGCGAAGGGGAAGGACAAATTCTTACAATATCATCTGTAATAGCTGGCTCAAATTGAACATTAATAGATGGGTGCCCATTGCATAAAGATGGCCTCAACCAGAGAGGCCAACATTCTCCCTCAGATAACAAAAGATCAAAAAAGCTTTGCAAGCTAATGTGATCAATGCAGATGAGCTTCAACATGTCCACCACCCACTCTGAACATAAGATTGCTGTCACATCGTCATGTAAGTCTCTTGTATGAAATACAGCAAACCTGACAGACTGAGCTAGAATGTATGCCACTCTATTCAAAGTGCATGAATGAAGGTTATTCCAAAAGGACGGGCTTAAGCTTCGGTAAAAGACACTTATACTTTCTGCGAGGTTAGCCTTCAAATGGATTTCCTCTTCCAAAGCACCAGCATCAGTATCATCTTTATGACCATCCAAATCATTCTCTTCACCAAGAGTTAAAGCCATGCTACATTCCCATTCAATTATAAACAGAGCAGCCAAAACAGATGGAAATACAGAATCTTCCTCAACTAATCCTAGTGAAAATAAGCTACCCTTAAGAACACCAAATGCAAAACGAACCATCTCAAAGTTCACTGGCAGGGATTGTTTTTCCGGAACCTTCAAGGGACTGTGTTCAGCAGGCAACAACAAACCATATGCAAATCTTGCCCAGTCAAAAGTTGATGCGATGAATACCGATGCCAAATTCTTCAGGATCAATCCAAGAATGCTGTGAACAGTCTCAGTAGAAAGAAAACAAATGTGATCCTCTCGAACTGAGCCACCAAGTGCAGCACTGAAATTTCACACATACAAGCATGTCACAACTGTGTCAACAGGTCTACAATACAGCAGCGGTCTACTAAGACAAATAGTTTAAATTTTTTAGTGCTGGCTAACCCAGATAAAATGCAGCATAATAGTGGTTATGCACACTTTTTTTTTTCTCGAACATGCAGGAGAGCTGCATATCATTATATTAAGAAGAAAAGTGGGTAAGAACCCATACAACACACCCACACCCTGGTTTTGTCAAGTTACATTCGCGTCCATGCTAAATTTTAGGTGACCAACAACATAACCAGCCTTACACCTAGTCCCCGGGGTTTGGAGCAGCAAGGAGGGACATCCCTCATGCTCTAACCATCACCCATAATCTTCGCTCTTCCCCCGCAACAACTAAAGCACTGGATAAACTCAGATGAGCCCCATCGAACACACACCGATTATGATGGTTCCAAACCATCCAAGCTCCCAGCACAATGTGTGTACAGCGTAACAATTTAACACTCACTAAGTTCAATAATCCAAAATAAGTAACCATAAAACATGTTCAGAACTGAACAAATAGAGTAAGAAATGTGTACCATAAAAAGTTAGCACAAGAATCTGCAGCAGGCAAATCACAGAAAACAGATATAGCGGTAGAATCCAATAGGTCATGTCGCCAGTGTTCCGGCAGACAACCATTTCTGTGTAAGTTTTTTAGCCTTCCCCCGGCGACTTGTTCTCTGACTGTTTGAAGTAATAGTGAAAGCAGTTCAAATTGGTCCATAATGTTTGAGGCCTTATCGTCAACAGAGTGCTTTTGTTTAGCTCTAGTGTATTTGATGACAGAACACCATTGGTCAAAGAAGCACTCATCTTGAAATAAGGAAAGCAATAAATCGATCTTTGAGTTACTGGTGCTATATTTGCCATTCAAGCACCATGGGAGAAGGTCATCATTAAATATCTCCAGATAAGGCTTCATATCTGACTTTTCATCATTTTTCTGATAACTCTTTAATAACAGGGGAGTAGGCCCAAATATTTCAACAAGAACTGAAAGAAGCTTAACAAGGCCTGGCGTATCCTGCATCAAAACACAATGGTTTACAGAATCAACCTGTTAACTACATAGCCATTCACAAAAAACTCATAAATTCACACACACAAAAAAGATAGCCATTCCCCTGTATCCGTATCAAATACAATAAACTGAAGAAACTGTGCTTAGAGCGTGAACTAAAAAATGGATTCTCTAGTTCCTACACACTAACTTGTTCTACCTTCTATCTAAGTAGAGCTGAGCTAATGATCCCCCCAAAAAAATCAGTTCAACAAGATCTAGAAGTCACAAGGTGATGGCTCTAATGACACACTCATCTTCCTAGAGTTATTGAAATGAAGCTATTTGTGAAGTTCGTTGCACTCACTGAACAGCTGGCCCCTTCACCCATTCTACATGCTAGGACACACCCATCAATTATTAAACTTTGTGTTTAATAAAGTGCAAGCATGAATTTCCGGAAAACCGTCCTCTTTCTAAAATGCCCTTAACGTTTAATACATATAGCGTAGAAAAGAATTTCATGATGAGGGCAAATAAAATAAAACAAAAATATAATGGACCTCATGATGGCATAACCATCCTATATACAAAGTAGAATAAAGTTTATGCAATCTCCTAAGATGTCTGAACTTACCAAGGACTTGATAGCTGACAAAGATTGGTCAATCAGTGGTCTTGCCAATCGTTCCAGTGGCCATGTTTTACCTTTGCGGACTACAAGTATATCCAATGAAAGAAAGAAAGACACAAGTTGTTCTACATGATCCTGAAATTTTGACAGCTTCTCCCCTTGTTGAATTATGTCCAAACAGTCCCTTAACAGTGACTCACAAGAAACGTCTAGCAAATAATTTTCTGTATCTGCGATCACATCCAGCACTTCAATGATACATTTCCCCAAATCCTGAAGATGGTTCGTTGGGTAGCGTGTGTTTGCCGCCACCACAGGTTTCTTATGAGATAATTGAACGTCAGCAGGTGTGCCATCAGACAATAAAAGGTAGTCACGCCAAACAATTCTGGCGAATATATCAATTATAAGCTTTGAGCGAATAACATCTGAAGAATCTCCACCAGAGTATCTGTCAAAAGTAGTATGGTGACACTCAGGTGCCAAATAAATGCAAATTAAACTTTATGAACAGTTTACTAGTTCAGATATGATACCTTGATATGTTTTTTAGAAGCCATAAAAAGTTCTGTTTGAAGGCAATACAGAAAGCCAAACTATCAGCAGCTGATACCTGCCTCTGGTTCCTTCCAGCCCAAAGATTATTCAAAAAATCAGAAACAAATTGTTGTCCGATGCTTGCTTTTGGTGGTATGGAGTCCAAAAACTGAACTAAGAGAGGATAAGAGACTTGTTTGGACCCGTAACATCCATTTCTTAAAAAATGCCAGAATCGACTGAGGACAACTTTGTGAATATTACAATAGGACCAAGCTTCCGAAAACCTTGTAGAGAAGATAAGGATTGTATCCCACATTGACGAGTGACACGACGCATCCTTTTCATGGAATGCGCCAAGTATAGTGGGAGAAAGTATCTTCAGGGTTTCTTCATAAAAAACATGAGGAACATGTTTGATATAACTTGAAAGCAGTGCATATGTAGCTGACCGTACACCGGCACTTTCTGACTTGAGGAAATCAAGAAAGTACTTATGCATACAAAATGAGGTTTCAACAGAAGAAAGTGTGGTAGATCGTACTTTCGACAGATTCCTGTTTTCAGTATTGATACTGTCTACATCACAGTTTTGCAATTTCACTCCAAGTAAAATATCGATAAGAGTAGCCATGGCCAACAGTGACGATGAAATTACCTGCAGAGGAACTTATTAGAAAGTGACAACGGGTATTAGCTCAGTAGGAACTTGCAACTAGCAGTGTGCATTGAAACGAATCACTTGATATAAATAATGCAAACATATGGGCAAGCATTTCAAGCAGATTCCATATGTGCATGTATTAAGAGCTGAAAAACAAAACAATTCTCAGAAATTAGGACTGGAATTTTGTTATAAAAACCTCTACCCTTGTTTTCAAAAGGATAATGAGATACAGATCATGACTGCAGAAACATAAAATTGAGGAACACAAAGAAAAAGGAAGATGGAAATGAATCAAATCAGTTTAACAAGATAGCATAACCAATTTATTATGTATCAGCCAGAAGCATTTTGAAACAGATTGCGCACATAAAGACTGATAAATACACCAGGTGTGATATAATGAAAGACAAAACATACTCTCTGATGCATATCTTCTAGTTCATCCATTGGTGTAGCCTTGTCAGACAAGGCTTGTGTTGTTAGCTTCAAATTCTCGTTTAGGTAAAGACATGTCTCCTTCACACATAACATCAACGCATCCAATCTTCTCTCGGATTGTGGAAATGCTGCCTACAATCGATCAGAAAAGAGTGGAAACTGACATGTAAGAAAGAACCAATATAACATGTTACGAAGAATAAATGAATATTCTCACTGAAAATACTAGTTTTTATTTTATCAGTCGAACAGAAACGACCACAAGAACAGAAGTTTTGCAAATAAACAAAACCGGCCAGAAGAGGCAGCTGACATGATTTTAGGACTTATCATGCAAATGAGCTCAGTAAGCCAACATACTTCTAGTCAAATGGGCAGCCAAAGTCTATCATGCAAATGATTCTATTATACATCAATGGCCCATTTCTAGCAGTTATCTGGCGGCAGATTCAATTTGTGGTATTTTTTATTTTGAGTATCATTCCCGAAAACCAGGCCACATTTTGATTAGTGGGGTTTAGGCCCAATGACCCCAACGTTTTTGAATGGATGAATGAAGCAGTATACTACCAATCCGACAGGATTGAGACTAATCCCTGCCTATCAAACAAGCACCCAACAGATTAAAGTTTGTTGTAAAAGGTATTACAAAAGAAACATGGCTGCAGAAGATATAGAAGGTGGTCAAACTGAAGTGACTTGCGGCCAGTAACATGGACAAGTGAAGGAATCATTATAAAATCCACCTCAAATGACCGTCGGGCAGCCTGTGCAACCTCAGGAGCAGGGTCAAACTGAGAAAACCACCAAGGGCCCATCAAGGACTTCAGATGTGGAGCTATGCCCTTCCTAAAACAATGGCATTCAAGATGACAGAATAAGTGCAAATTAGGAAAACAGAATCTACTATGAGCCTTACTGGGGTATACGGGCAAAATAAATAACATAAACCAGTTGCACTTCAGTTGAAAGGAAGGAGTTGGACATACTTGACTGTTGTGACAAGGCTAGACATGGCCTCATGAGTAGAACGGCGAACTTCTCTGTTATAATCAAGCAGCAGCTTCTTGTACTCAAATGCCTGAAAAGAAGCAAGATATAATATATAACATGCACTAATTTATGGCAGTGGCCTAAGCCTAGTCATCAGAAAGACACTACTATCAGTGCATTGAAGGAACAAAAGTAGCCAGAAAAAACAATGGGCTGTCACGAAACAATTAACTAAAGTACTTAAGAAGGATTATACATTTTTTTCATTTTCTTTTCTTAATATTAACATGCATTCAAGCTATTATGAGCCAAAACAATATAGAGATAACGCATGCTAGAACTCTGCATGAGTATTGTGTTCTGATCAAACATCATGCAAGCTATAATATTTTTTTCTCGGACACGCAAGAGAGCCGTAAATGAAAAAAAACTATATAAGTATATGCATGACAAAAGAAGATTACTTTGACACCAGGCATATTCTAAAGATATCAAAATGGTACAACATATAATAAAGTTGCCACAAATAAGCTCCCTTTATTCTGATAAGAACCATAAGGATGTATGAAAAAATTCAAAAACATGAGAAAGCAACAGAGCAGTCAAGAAATATACCCATTGTGGAACAATTTGCGCAACTTCCTCACCAGATTTTTGTGCAAAGAGCACAGAAAGTGCAGACAATGCCTTAAGCTGCATTGAAGCGAAAGAAGGAGAACAAAATCATCTGAGCACAGCAGGCATGTTGAATAGAAAATCTATCGAGGCATATGCATTGTACCATCCAGGGTTTCAGATATGTTTTTGTAACATTTTACTACAGAATAAATGCAAATAACTACCAACTTTTGACCTTTTAAAGCTCAAAGGAATTATTTTTCATAATCAGAGAACGTCTAAAAGTACCATTTCACTGAAATGGCATAACTAATACTGTCTAACAAACCATCTGCTGATACAATTTTGGTGACAACAGATAGTATCGTGCAGATACAAAAGATTTTAAGTATACAAAGGGTGTAAATTGTTTTGGAAAGAAATGGCGGGAAAGATGAGACGTTATTTTGAAAATATGACATCTCAGTAGGGCGCCACTAAATTCCTGATGTACAATTATTAACAGACACCAACAGTAAGATATGTGAATTTTAACTTAAGTTTTTTGGAACAAAACATGAAGGGTTAAAGTAAAAAATATAGAGGGTAGGGAAATGGCAAGTGACATGAATCTGATCAGCGGTCTGACCTTTGTTGTTGGATCCTTCCTTCCTAGCCTTTTGAGGTGCTGGAGCACTTCACTATCCACATCCTGAATACAGTTACCAGAAATAAGGCATGAGAATTCCCATGAGCGTGAAGGTACTTGGAAGTGAGGTAAATCAACAACAGAGCTCGTGAACTCAGTGACTGTTGGTACTTGGAACTGGCAAGTAAATTTAGATGATGTTAAACTGAATTCTGGAGGCCTAGTGTATCAACCAAGTGCAACTCCATACCTATGCTAGAATTGAGAGCAAGTTTGATTCTAATTCACTTCTATCACAAAGGAGATTCGCAGATGATTGTTGCTACAACTTCCTTAGATTTTGGTACGAAGTAAAACTAGATGACGAATTTCTCAACTAGTGATCTAAGGCTAGCAGAAATCCCAATAACAAGGTGCTGGGCCTAAGGAAGAGGGAGCGATAGTATACCGGGCTAGGGCGAATGGGAGCCTCGGGGTCGGAGGGCGCCGCGGGCTCAACGCGGGTGGCGCCGTGGTAGCCGCCGAAGCCGAAGGTGGGGGCGGAGCCCTGGGCGTGCGGCACCAGAGACGCCGCCAGACCGCTGCTGGACGCGCGGCCTTCTGCTTCCCCATCGAGGTCGATCGCCTCGCTTCCTCACGCCTTCGGTGGCGCCAGCGCCGCCGTCTCCGAACTTGTCCGCGGCAACGGCGCGGTGACTGACCTGATTACGGCCGGAGCTTCTCCGACCAGACTTGAGAAGAAGGGCAGGTGACTGGGCCTGCCCTTCGCAAAGCTTGGACCTTCAATTCGATTTGGAGTCGGTCAAAAAAAAAAAACGATTGGAGTCTGCTTGGAGGTTTTATTTTTGGATAAATCGGCTTTGGAGTTGACAAGTACTAGCGAACAAAGGAAATACAGATGGACCTAAGCCTTTTTTTTTTTTTTTTTTTTGAGAATGCCTAATCCTTTTTTCATCAGGCTAGGCCGAGGTTATTTACAGCTGGCCGAGCCCAGCCTGCTTTAAAACACCCTCCTTCGAATTTCTCCCGCTCCACCACTTGACATGCTTTGCTTCTTGACTACAAAACTTCGAGACACCCAATGATCCGTCACATTACAAAAGATACAGTGTGTTATTCACAATTTTTTGCATTAGTGGATCAAGACGCGTAGTGTCAGCTTAGCATCCGTAGGCCAGTTCAGATCAAAATCCATCGGCGCCTGGCTGCTCTTTCAGGATGTTTAAGGCGGTGCACGATGTGCTCCTTGGTGCTGTGTGTGAAGAACGGCATGGCACACGGGCGTCATGCAGACCGCGATTTCGACATCATTCCGTGTTTAAGTCGTGCCGAAGGAAGCATCGAAGAATGGTGCAGTGTTGTCATCGCCAAGCTATGCATCCAGTTAATTGCCACTCCGTGACAGGTCACAGGTTGCCGGGGCATTGGTGCAAGGTTGCAGAAAAGGGATTCCCAGCAGAGGGAATGTAATTTTCTCCGGCAGATCGAACTGCCCAAAGCCCAGATCACCACGGGAAAGTTCAGCAAAAATATTATTTTTTTCACAGTAATAGCTCTCTTTTGGAGCAATGGTCAGGGACCGGACACACCAGTTTTGCACATGAAACATGACCATACTACTATACTAG